>PVKN010035428.1:0-11628 GCA_004027915.1 Capromys pilorides | reverse complement strand
AGCAAGTCCTCCTTTTCACAAGGCAATACCAAGCAAGCATGTTCCTTCAATGTTTGAATTAAAATTGAATAACACCAAAATATGTACTTGTTCATATATGTGGTCTTCAAAGAAGCTAGCACCTTGTACTAATTTGCATTACATTTCAGAAGGAGACTTAACTGAATAAAATGTACATGAAAAATGTTATGCTAGAGTAGTCTCCATAATGGGTTTTAGAATGTTTAGATGTAAATTGGGACTAGGAGACTGTAGAAAAAAACGGGGGTTATATGATCACAACCAATCTTGGAATTTAATAGTAAGGTATTAGAACTGACCTTTTAATAAATAGTATACCCAAAGAAAACATTAAAAATTAGCTGGGCATGGTAGTGCTCGCCTGTAATCCCAGCACTTGGGAGCCCGAGGCAGAAGGATCCTTGCAAGTCCAAGGCCAACCTGGGCTTTGAACAGAGTTCAAGGCTAGGCTGAACTGCATAGTGAGACCCTGTCTCAATATGATTTTTTAGAAAAAGTATTTCAGGTTATTATTTTCCTAATTGGCCTCACAGTTTATTCTTTCTGTCTATATTTTATTTTTTAAACTTTTTATTATTATTGGGTTACACAAGTTCTTTATACATTTTGTCAAGCATATATATATATTTAATTTTTTTCTCTTAGTCTACAGATTGTCTTTTCCATTTTCCTAAATTTTTTTTATTTGATACAGTTCAAACTCATACTGATCCTCCTGTCTCAGCCTTCCCAGCGCTGTGATTACAGCTGTACACCAACCACCATGCCCAATTTCGGGACAGGCACAGCAAGAGGTATAGGGGATAGAACTCAGGTCCCTGCACTTGCCAGGCAGGCACTTAGACCGCTGAACTACTGCCCCAGCCCCTTTGTTTACATTTTCAAAGAATCTAATTCAACACTATACGAACTGGTTAAATTTTTTTAAAAAGGCTACAAAACCCGGCTTCAAATTCAAATAGGCTACACTGCTCAACACTTTACAATAAAATTCTTCAAAAAGGATGAGCCATGGTTAATGTCCTCCAGCAGAGGCCTTGAAAGTCCAGGAAGTCTCTCACTTCACTTAAATGCACACATACACAGAGACAGACACGAATACTAGATATTTAAGAAACAAGACCACCTATTTGTGCATTCTCAATCAAACAACACCTCAAAAAAAAAAATCACAACCAAAATATACTTAGAAAAGCATCTCATAATATAACTAGTAAAAAACTTCCACAGTGAAAAAGACACCCAACAACAAACATTCCTTCTTTCCTCCTGTTGGTGGAGCTGTGACAGCCCAATTTCTCACTCTGATTTTTATATTTTGGAAAAATTTTAGTCTTATCTCCACCAAGCAGATTAGCAGATCATCCTTCAAAGTTACCATATATTTCTAAGAGACACAGAAGTACAGACCAAAAAAATCTACCCACATCAGCATACTGATAAAACCTTCTTCGCAGCACCGTGATTTTTAATCAAACCAATACATGTAATGTCAAGAGCATTGTGGCATTTAGTTGATAGGACAGACCTTCATGCTTAACAGAACGTTTTCATTTAATGCTTTTACCTAGTTGTAAATTATTGGTAGTTATTTACCCTTTCTGAAATATGATTTACTAAAATCATATTTCTAAAGCAGTGGTGCCTTTTGAGTGGATAAAACATAGGGCATCTACCAGAAGTGTGCTAGAAAAGAAATCCACACGTTTAATAAGGAAGTGGTTTAACGTGGATAAATTCCCTGAGTCATTAAACAGGATATAAACCAAAGACAGGTTGGGCCACCTACAGAAGAACTGGAAATCGTGCACTGGCTCTTCAGTAGTAAGCCTTATTTCAAACGCTTGAAACTTTTGGCATGCCCAATAACCAAGCCACTATGCACAAGCTGCCAGCATTAAGCTCCCCTGAAAACTCTGCTGTAGCCACACACCAGATCGGCCGCCTGCTTTCCTTGTTTCCCACCCACCCATGCAGCACCGTTTAACCTCCAGCACCAACTATGTGCCACAACCCACGCAGACCCTGCAGCCACAATTGCACAGCATTTTCCTCAAAGCCGGGTCAGACTGGGCTGGAGGGAACTGAGGATTCACCTAGAGGACCCTGGCAGCCAGGAACCCTCTGGGTGCGAGCACAGCCAGCGATGCGCCTCCTAGTCCCTGGGGCTTGCGTAGGAAATTCTGGTGCACTGGTACATCATATCCAGGTTACCGAGCTGAACTCGCAGCCAACCTCTGCACAATGCAATCGCCATGAAATGTCCTCAAAAGAACCAAGCATTGAAGGTGAAAAGGCCTTTAACTTTCTTCTCTGCGAGTCACGTAGCAGCAACGTGCCCAACACACTTGTCAGGCGGAAGCACAAAAGGTCTACAAACCACCTGGCACGAAAAGCCGCCCTCTGCAAAGAAAATCCACAGCAATTACGAAAAGCCCCGCAGTCCTGCGGTATTAACTTGACAGCGGGGACGGCGCGGGGGCATTACTGGCTCCCAGGCAGTCGCCGCCGGCGCGGACCCTCGGCCAGGGCTGCCTTCGCCTCCTCCTCCCCGGCTCCCCTCCGGAGCCCGGCGGCAGCGCCCCCTTCCCGCCCCACGTTTTCCCTCCTCCTCTCTAGGAACCTCCGGCAACTTCGGGCTCCGCACCACCGCGGTGTCCCAGCCAGTGGCGGGGACGCGGCGAAGGCCGCCACGGGAGGAGGAAAGTTTGAAAAGTCATTTCAAGCACCGCAGGAGCCGCCGGCGCCCGCTCCCCGGCGCCCGCGCCGCGCCGCGCTCGGGGCCCACGTGGTGCCCGCGGGCCCCGGGGAGCCCGGGTCCCCGCGCCCTCGCCGGCCAAGCCCTTCCCGGGGCGGAAAGTTCGGCCGCAGCGGCCCCCGGCCCCGCACACCCCAGGCCCCTCGGAGTTCGCGGCGACGCCGCCCGCCCGCCCGGCCCCGGCCCCGGCCCCCGGCCCTTCCCTCCCGGCCCGGGCAGGGCGCGCGCGGCTGCGGAGAGGAGGCGCCCGGGCCCGGCGGGGACCCCGCCTCGCCCTCCCGCCCGCGCCGCCTCACCTCGCTCCTGCTCCTCCGCCTGCAGGCAGATGGGGATGTTCTTCTTCCAGCCGGGCATGGTGCCGGCCGCCGCGACCTGGCTGCTGGCTCGCGGCTCGCGGCTCTCGGCGTGGCTCGGCGCTGCGCGGGGCCGGTCAGCGGGGCTGGGGCGCCGCGGCTCCCGGGCACATGGAGGCGGCGCCGCGCGCTCCGCGCTCGCCCCGAACTCGCCGGCTCTGGGCGGCGGCGGGCGGGCCGGGCCGGGCCGGGCCGGGCAGGGCTGGGGCGGCAGCTGCGGCGGCCGCGCTGGGGCCGGGGCCGGGGCCGGGGCCGAGGCCGGGCCGGGGGCGGCGCAGGCCGATGGCCGGGACTGCGGAGCCCGCGAGGAGGCGCCGGCGTGGGGAGGCTGCGCCGCCGCCCTCTCGCCTCCTCCTCGCCGCCTCTTCCCGGCCTCAGCTCGCCGCCGCCAGCAGGTGGGACGCGGAGCCGCCTGCCGCACAAAGCCGCGCCGGCGGCGGGACTGAGGCTGCGGCTCCCCGGGCGCCGCTCGGCGGAGCCTCCCCAGAGACGCGCGCGGCGGGGCGGGCACGAGGGGCGCGCGCGCTCCCCTCCACCCAGCCTGCGGGGCGCGCCAGGTACCGCGCTGGCGCCGGGCCGCGGTGCGGAGCCCGCGCCGCCCCTGCCGGCCGCCTCCCCCTCCGGCCTCCCTGCCGGACCCGACCTGCGGCTCCGCCGGCTCAGGCGGCGACCTCGAGGAAGCAGGGGGCAGTGTCCTTCCCTCTGTCCCTCCTCCTCGCCTGGCTCCCCCAGCCCCGGCCGTCCCCCCGCCGCAGCCCCCCAAGCGGAGACTCGCAGCCACAGATGCGCTAAGTTTGCCCTCAACTGAGGGAGATGGCAACTTTTGGGGTGGTCAGCGCCGGTCCCAGGGACAGCTTTTCTGAAGGGTGGGGACGGCGTGAGGGGGCGCCTCTTTTGTTATAAATGGTGGAGGAGACCTTGGCCAAGTGAGGATGTCATAGCTGTCTATAAGTAGAAGAGGTATTTCATGATCAGGTTTTATGATTAGTTTCTTCCCCTTGTCTTAGGCTCGTAGAAAATAAGTGGGGTGGGGAGTGGGGGGAGGAGCTGAATGTGAGGGGAGGCCACCAGCTCCACAGCGGAGCCTGGAAATTCTACCCAGACGCGGGGGCTTTTGTTTGCGGTTTTCGTAGCGCTAGGATGGGAATACTTGGCAACCGTCTGACCTGCGGAGGTGTGGCATCCATCTGCCTCCAGGCTGGGGCTGGCTGCAGAAAACACTACCTGGATTCTCCCTTCCTATCTGATAGGAACTGAAGAATTCGTAGCCCCTGAGGTTATAACTACCATACTGGTGCTGGTGTGTGGTTATGGGGAACTAACCTTACTGCACTGTTATGGCTTTGCCTGCGATTTACTTTGGCCACTGAAGGGACTGCAGGTTGCTCTTCCAAACTGAGGACAGTGGCTTATGTCAGCATCCTCTTCCTCTCCTCCTCCTCCTGCTTCATTTCTCCTTTCTGTCCTTAACCCTCCTCCACCTCTTCATAACACAGAACAATACTGCCCAAGAAAAGCTATAAGTGCAAAAGACAGAGATAGAATTTCTCCTCTGCCACCCATGGACAGTCTTCTCCAGCGCCTCGTCTGGGCTGCCGTGACTGCAGGAGTCCCTCTCTACCAAACCAAGTAGCTAACACTTCCGAAAGGCCTAGGTCCAGAAGCTTCAGGAGTAGAGAAGTAAAAAGCCATGAAGCAAAATCAAAGGGTCCCAGGGGTTATTAGAAATTCTGAACTGCCCAAACCTCCTTTACAGACCCTTTGAGAAGCTACAGAACATCGATATGACTGTTTTCCTCGTCCCCGTTACGTGGCCCACCCGCCATCCTACCAGTTTCCTGAGCACACATTAGTCTTGTTGCAAAGTCTAGTCTTACCAACTTTATGTAAAGAAAGGCATTTTTCATTGATTATCCAAAAGGACAAAGCCAATCCCCAACCAGATCTGCTGGTTATGTCTATAGGCAAAGCAATGGGTTTGACCACATAGAAGTATATGCATGTTTTTATAGCATCTTTTATAATCAGATTTTATATGTGTGTGGTTGCTCCATCAAGCATAATTTTGGAAGGAGGCCTACTCAGTAAACATCTAGCATGGCTTGAACTTTACTCATATGGTTATATGATAGTAGTGGCACATACACTGATACTACCAGGATGAGTGACAGATTTATATTTGACACGGAGTTCCAACTCATACCTATTATTTCCATTTTAATTCAAGTAGATAAAATTTCTACTCTGTGTCAGCCTCTTGGCTTTTTAAACGCTAGCAATGCCAGATGAAAACTACTGTTTAACGACTGTTAACCATCTAAGAGCAAATTAATACATTTTGCTCTGTGTTAGGATCAGATAGTTTTATGTATTATACAACTGAGAGTAGTAAAAAAATTCTTAAGGCTGGATCCACATCTTTTCCACCTTAAACTACTCATTATCTAATCATCAGTCCACTAAGAATTAGTGCTTCATGTCATCTCTGTGTGGAGAACTAGGTCATCAGTTAGACTGTAAGCTTTAGGTAAGGTGAAATAGAACTTAATCTCTTCTTTCATCTCCATAGCCTGAGACAGTAAACATTCTATGAAGTTGATGAGGAAGGTGTTTATGTTCTCTTGGGTCAGCCCCAGCGCACGACTACAGGGAAATCAGCCCTTAATGCAACTTCTTCATGATACTGTTGGGATCACTTGATAATACCAAAGCAGGGGGGAAACTAAACTTCCCTGAAAACTTCATCGAATAGATTTAGTTCCATTGTCTGGAGTCACCTTATAGTCAAAACATTATTTATAAAAATGTATTCCAAACAAATCATAGCACTTCCAAGATCTTTAGGAAAAATAATTTACCCAGCCACCAAGATGTAAGCTACGTTCTTACTAAGTGTGCAAACCAGTGTCCTTTCGAGACTGCCCCTGTCACTGCAATGGTTATATCCAGACATCATCTCACTTAAAAATCTGCTGCCCTAATTTGAACATAAAGTCTTGAGAGTCTGAACATCTTTATAGCCTGGGTTTGCAAAATTTAAATTTTTTTATTTTATTTATTTATTATTTTAGTTTATTTTGTCCTTTTGAGACTGGGCCTCACTATGCAGTTCAAGCTGGCCTTGAACCCACTTTTTGTAGCCCAATCTGGTCTTGAATTCGCACCAATCCTCCTGCCTCAGCCTCCCAAGTGCTGGGATTACAGGAGTGCACCACCATGGCCTGGCCAAAAATTTTAATTTTAATTCAACTTGTTTTGCTTTAAACACTGTGTGAGGTTGACTAAAGGGCTATAGGATGTACTCCCAAAATGTGGCCATTCTAGAGCTCTTTTTCTATACATAGTGTTCAAAATAAAGGGAAAAGAGGCCTCTTCTTTTACTTCTGTATCTGCTTTGTCTGGTGGGAACCTGAACACTAAAAGGTTTTTTTTTGGCGGGACTGGGGTTCAAACTCAGGACCTTGCACTTGCTAGGCAGACACTTGTGCTGTGGAGCTATCTCCCTGGCCCCTTCTTATGAATTTTATTTATTTATTTATTTTTTACTAAAAGTTTAAATTTTACTGTTTGGTCATGTTTTTTAAGCCTCATGGATGTACTTAGAGAACTGAAAACGTGTGGTAGAGGGAAAGGAGCTTTACTGAAACAGTGTTGTGACTTCTTGAGGATAAATTGCATGAATTTGGGAAGTCCCTCAGGAGAAGAAAAATCTCAGCTATTACTTTCAATTTGCTCCAAGACCTAAAACCAGTACACAATATATATATATAATACATATATATATATATATGTATTATATATATATGTATTAATCATGCATTGACTCTTTATGAAGACACATGCTACATACTAAACAGGCACCTGAAAGTTTCAATGGTGCTACCAAAGGCTAACATTTACTCTCTGTTGCATGTGGTGAATTTGAAAACGCTTTTACCACCTAACATGCATTCCTAACAGATACCCATGGAATCTTTTAGACCTTGTTAACTCCCTTTTACCTGCAAAATCCTCTTTGAATGTTTGAAATGAAAGAAATGTTTTTGGATAGTTTATCTTCTTAGAAAAAATAGAGCAAGAAGGCAAACAGAGCAGATCCAAGTTGCTTCATTTAAAATCTTCAGTTAGGAGAACATAATAGAGGAAAGGGAAAAAGCAGAAGAACATGAATAATTTAAGGAAGGTGCCATGTGAAGGCAAAAGGAATATTCATCTAAGAAAAATGTCACAGTGTTTTTTAAATGACAGTATAAGGCACAAAAGTTGGGGTCCAAGTTAGTGAATTGTATGTGCCAACTTGACTAGATCAACAGGCACTGTTTGGTCAATCATTATTCTTGTCTGTCTATGTGAGTGTTTGGGGGGAAAAATGAACACTTCAGACAGTAGAGAACAGCAGATTGCCCTTTCCAATATGGGTGAGCCTCACCCAGTCAAATAAAGGCTCCAGTAAAACAAAGTCTAACCTTCAGACAAACAAGAGAAAAATCCTCCTGTCCTGTGCTTTTTCTTGCATTCAGACGTGGACTAAAGCGTTTCTCTTGTCCTGGGTCTCATGCCTGTTGCCTTTATGCTGAACCTGCACCTCCAGCTCTCCTGGTGCTCGGACCTGTACACACAGGCTGAAAACATGCTATCCGCTTTCCTGGGTCTCTAGCTTACTGACCCACCCTGCAGAGCTTGAGGCTTATCAGCTTCTGTAATCACAGGAGCAAATTCTTCACAGTAGGTTTCTCTGTGTATACCTATATCCATTCTATTGCTGTTTCTTTGGAGAACCCTAATAAAGCGAACTCTGTTCAAATTCTGATTGTACCACCTACTAACTCCACGAGCCTACGCCAGCCTAATGGTGTGTTCCATTATGGTTGCAAATGTAGAACCTCCGTGGTGATACTGTTAGAGTTAAGTGCGCTAAGATAAGTGGTTAGCATGGTATCTGATGTGTAGTTAATTATAGCTGGAAAATATTTATTACCTTGCTTACAAAAGAAGTGATGCAATCTAGACTCAGGATTCATGGACCTCTAAAAATAAAAGAACTCTTTATAATTGTAGGCAAAGTTTTGTGTGCCTGTATGTTTGACACATGAGGTGATAAAATCAAACCCAGATCTGTCTTCAAATTCTCAAATGAATACTTGATCCAAACCAAAAAAAATCACGAAAGTCTCTGATAACTCTGAGAAGAAGACTCCATGGCATATAATTAAATCCTGCTTTCGCTAAAGAAAGGAGAGGGTTAATCCAAAAAAGCTTTGCCTTTCAAATTAGCTTTACAGTTATTGACACCCAAACTCCCTCCTTCCTTTTCTCTTTGCCTTCAAACTTTTCCACAGAGTCATCTGTACTGCTGACAACCGAGTTTTCAACTCTGATTCATTCCTAAACTCACTGCAATTTCTCTGCAATAGCATTGTCATCATTTCAGGCCCCTGGGGCGAAAACATAAGGAACATTTTGACTCAGTCCCAAATCCCAAATTGGTTGTGAAATTCTCTCAAACTTACCTTTGGAATAATTCTGGAATCTCCCTCTTTTCTGCGGCATTGCCGTGATTGGTGTCCTACTATCTTTCACTTCTTTTACTTCAGTCTCTTCTCCTCACCCTAAATGGCACCGTCACCTTCGCTGTTCCCTGTAAGTAAGACATCAGGCAATAGCTCATTTTCTTCTGCCACAGTTGTTTTCCACATAAGTACCCTTGTGTTCTCCCCTCCTCTCCCACTCTTCCCTCCTCTCCTCAGCCTTGCCCTCCTCTTCCCCTTTCCCCTCATCTCCTCTCCCTTTCTTTCCCTATCTTCCTCCTTTCTCTCCTCCCTCCTTCCCTCCCAACCTCTCCCCTCCTTCCTTTCTTCCTTTCTTCCATCCTTCCGTCCATATCCTTCTTTCCTTCCTTGACCTGCTCTCTAAATCCCCATAATGCTCTCCACTCTGTTCTTCCATTCCCTAAATATGTTATGTGTGTCCATGTCTTTAAATGCCTGCTCGGGTGTACCTGAGGCTAAGAGAAGTTGCCTTACAACTATTTCTGCTGGAGCCAGAATTTGAACCCAGGAGCATTGGGCTCCAAAGTTTATCATCATTTTTACAAAACAAGCTTACTCTATCTCTTTTTGGGGGTCTTGATTTCTCTCATTTTCGAATCCCTTGCACTACTATATCTGCTTGTTTATAGTATTCTCTTGTAGATATTTAGATCTGATGTATTCTGAGTTCTACAGAGAAGTATACAGCAAGCAAAGCCAATTCTGAAGTCACATTTTCTAGATTCTCACGTTGTCTATCATCTTGGCCTTCTCTCTGGTTATATTTCTATATCTATAAAGTGAGAGTAATAATATGACCAATCTTAAAACATGTGAACTAAATGAATAAATGCGTGTAAGCATTTAGACCTAGCTCGGATACACAGGGAGAATGTAATAGGTTTACACATTATAATTAACACTGGGCCAGGAATGTGGCCTAAACTTATTGGAGCTGTCACAGACATCAATCTGGACCCTTATCAGTGGTGTGTGCCCATGGATGATTGCTAAAAGGGTGAATTTTTAAAAGCTTTTTATTAATTTTTTTAAAAAAATTATTAGTACATGTTTGCAGGACACATTGTTTACATGCTTAAGAAAAACAGTCTTCATTTCTTAATCTCCAATGATCAGAAATGCTCAACTCATAATTGTACTAGTTATGGAAATTTCTCTTCTAAAAGGCCTGACAGTATTTCTAAAAGAAACCTTGTAAGTCAGACTGGAGAACAACAAATTGATTTATGATCACGACGATCATGATGATAGTGAACAAGAGCAAAACTACTAATTAAACACAAGACCAGACATAAATAAGCATTCAATCAGGAAAGTTAAACAGGTGATTCCTACCATCGTGAGAAAAAGTTACTAATAATGGATTCAGGTTTAGTCTCCCGAGCCTCCAATAAATTAGAGCAATGAAGTGATTAAGAAAACTGAGTTCACAGGAAAATTAAGGCAGCTGGCCACATCTAATACAGATTGGCTAAGCCATGACTCAGAGCTTTCTTGGTAGAAATTCAGAGGATGAGTTCAGGAGTAGACACAAAACAAAAAGAGGAATTATTTATCATGTTGGCAGGTGATTAATAAAAATAAGAAACAAAAGGAAAGTATATATCGGCCAAGATGCAAGGTTTAATGCAAACAACTGCATAGGTCACCCTCTAGACACATAGATTCTGCTTATTACATACAGATTATTGCAATCACAATATTCTAATCATTTGACCGATATATGCTATTTTTGGAATATTCTTCTAAGAAAGTTAACCAATGATGTGGCCTAGGGATTACGATCAAAGATGTTTGTCACATACTTATTTATGATATCAAAAAATTGAAAAGGTTCTCATGTCCAGTGATAACAAATTGCTTAAATTATATTGACTGTTATAAATCTCCTGTCATGAATTTAAAAGATAGCAGTAAAGGGGCCGGCGAGATGGTTCAGTGGTCTAAAGCGCCTGCTTAGGAGGGCTCAGGCGACTGCGGGGACTGCAGTTCGATCACCGGCACCACATACTGCGCCAGCGCCACCACCAGGGCAGGCTGAGCCAGCCACAAAATGAATAAATAAAGAAACAAACACAACAAGCAAACAAATAAATAAATAAATAAATAAAATTAAAAAAAAAAAGATAGCAGTAAATTATCATATTATAAAATTCAACAGAGACTGTATACATTATATTTAATAGATTCTAAGAGGCTTAGTTTGTAATACTTTATTATTTAAAATGAGAATATTTTAGGTACATCTATGTTAACACAGATAAAGGACATCAGCTTGTAGGCAAGTTCTAGAGACAGAGACATTAACAGGGTACTCTTTCAAGAAATGCTAGCATCTGCTCAGGCAGACACAGGGACTGGGGTTGGATCCCTGGCATGCCATGTTGGCTCCACCCCTGGAGCGCACTGAGACAGTGATTGAAACATGGTGGCACTTGCCTGTAATCCTAGTGCTTGGGAGGCTGAAAACAGGAGGATCACTATGAGTCCAATCTGTGTAATGAAACCCTGTAGACCTCGTAGAACCTACACTAAATACCCACACACACAAAAAAAGAAACTATGTCTGTGAGCTTACTGTGACAGCAGATATTGTGTAAAAAACCACAGTCTCATCTAAGACTGAGAACTATAACTGAAGTTTTAATGTGAAAACGTTTTAGTAATACTTAGCCAGTTAAATTTACTAGGTTATGTAGGCTGAAGATTATTGATAAAAACTAAGTCTAAAGGATTTCTTTCAGCAAGTATAATATAATTCTTAGTAGGTAAAGACTGTATCTTGGTATTGGCAGAATTTTTTTCTCTTTCTTCCCATTTTTTCTTAATGCATAAAATAATGGTGGGTATTCATATAGATTAGTGAGAAGCAGCATGTAGATATAGTATGAATCAAATTATTTTAGACACTATAATACAGTTAATCATGCATTCTTTCTGGCTACAG
>PVKN010035427.1:0-11622 GCA_004027915.1 Capromys pilorides | reverse complement strand
AGTATGAAGTTTCCATGAATTCAGGACTGTAGCCACATTGGAGAAAGGAAAACAACTTGATTTACGAAATTCAGCTCAGGTGTATTTTATTTCTATTTGTACACTAAACTGATGGTGTATTCATACAATATTGATAAATAAATAGGTTCAGATAAATGGGATATATATACATATGTATATATATATAAAATAGAGATGTTTCATTAATTATGTATTTATATATGTATACAGAGATTCATAGTTACACTAGGATGTTTTATTCATATAGTTGCTCACATGCATAAATGCTAATTTGCTTTGATCTTCACTTCTAGAACTTTTCACTCATTCACTTAACCACCCAAGAAGGTGCTTGCATTTTTTATTCTAGCAGCAATTACTAGGAAAGCTGGGGCTCCCCATTCCCAGTCTTTCCATCTCACTTCTCACCAAGAGAGAAAGTCATCCTGACAGAATGATGCACAGCTTGGCCAGGCAAGACTTTGCTCCTTCATGAATAAATTAGAGACGAAAGTTTAACTGATCCCCTTGCATTTTGATGGAGGGATCACGTCCTAATTTACCTAAATGCTTTGAGTAGAAGGAAAGAAAATATAAGAGGCTAAGGTGGAAAGGTTAAAATCCCTGTTTAAGTGGAGAGATTTTTTTTCTCCAACAAAACACAACACAACACAACACGTGGATGTTTGCAACTGAACTGGTAATTTCGTATACATACATTAAAGGTAGAAGTCAAAACAGGAAATTTCATCTTTACTTGTCTCTATTTTCATGTACAGAAACTGCCACAGGAATGACCCATCATTCAAAAAGGAAAAAAAATTCCCTGTTGATAGAGGATTATGTGTCTGTCTTTTTATCTGTATAGGAAGCAGCATCAAAGACAGAAGCCAACATTAAACAATATACTTTTAAGTTATTATTTTTCTCAATGGAGCTCAAATTCCGTGGTAATGACCTGTTTCTTAAACACTCCCTGGCCGCGCCTCCATGAGTGACTGATGACAATATGTTCTTCCCCAGTGCACTTTTAGTACAGGGAAAGTGTATCGTGAGATGAGCTGTGTGGTCCAAGTATTAGGTTTTTCCATATTTGATGAGATCAGTGGGCTAATGGTTCTAGAATCCTGCCTCTGGCTGTGACCATTACCTGATGCTTCAGAAGCCAGAAATGAATTTGTAAGACCTGAGGCCCAGAGATGTCCCCCGTGGAAAAATAGGAAATTGGCAAGTGGGATCATTTCACGGTTGTGCTGAAGCTGTCTCTCCTAGAGGTCTTTGGCTCCGGCTGTGTGCATGCGAGTTCACCAGCAAAGGTTCTCGCATAGGCTCTGATCACAAATTGCTTGTTTTAGAGGGAGATGAAGGGCCCTGTGTCACTTCCGGCTCTTCCCTGCCATTGGTGGTTGGAAAGGTTGCTGGATATCGCGTTCTGTCCACGTCCAGGATGAATGTGCAGAGTCGTTCGGCATGAGGTGAAGATTCTCTGTGACTGTTTTAAAGAAAAGTCTAGGAGGGAAATGAAATCACTTCAGCCCATCGTTCGTTTTGGTTGTTGTTATTTTCTATAGAATTTAATATTCAGCTGTAAAAGTAAAGAAGAATAGAAAACAAATGAAGCAAAAAAGTGCGAAGACCTCTTTATTTTGCAACCCTGATCCTCCTTTCAAACTCAAGCCAAACATCCTTGAGGTTGCACATGCGCGTTTTCCCAGTCTCACATTCTTCACACATCTCACTGTCTAGAGAGGAAAACTCACAAATCTGCTCTGTGGTGTACCACACACACCTTTTACAATATGGAATATTTTAATTTTATTAACTTTTTTATAATTATTTCATTAGTTCCAAGATAAATAAACTTTAAGGACAAAATATCAAAATCCAAGTCCTGATTCATTCTGTGTTTTCTGCCTTTAGTAACATTTCCAACTTAATGTACGTGAATCAACTCCCTATGTGACAGGAGATTCTGATTTTGATTTTCTGTTCTACTTTTCATATACAATAACTGAAGTTTCAGAGACATGTACTGCAACAAACCACTTGAAAACAGTGGTAACATTTTAATTAGCAAATGAGTCTTTCATAGGAATTTCAAATAAATAGTAGCAGAGCATTTTGCAACATTTCTACAGGTTCACTATATATATATATATATATATTAATATATATATTATATATATTAAATGTTAAAACTTGATTTTCCCCTTCTTTTTTGATCATTCCTTCAAAAACAGACTGTCTCTTTCCCTCCCGCCCTTTGTCATCAGAGAAGTGTAATTTCATGACCCTTCCCTCCCCTCTTGCAACTTCCTCCAAACAAAAGGACATGACAAATAAACACAGGAGATAAGTCAGTCCCTCCTTCCCCCAGCCTGTCCCCTGCATCTCCCCCAGCCGTAACCACTTTAGCTCTTCAAATATTGTCCTGAATTAGTATCCACACTGATGTGGAGGGGCTCGAGGGCCTCGTAATAATAAATACCAAATCTGGGGGCCTCCACTGCAGTCCGTGTCGTGATCTACAGTTTTCTAGTACTTTTGGCAAAACCTATCTTGCTGATGACATTGATGAAGGCTGCAGTAATTGCGTACGTGTTGCTGTGAAAGATAAATGACCTTCCTTCCCAAGGACTCTTGGCCAAGCCTTAATCCTGAGAGAGAAAGTGCGTGTGTGTGTGGGGATGTGTGTGTGTGTGTGTGTGTGTGTGTGTGTGCGCCCGCGTACACACACACACACACACGCATGCGGTAGGGGGGCGACGCACAACTGTTTTCTGAAGGTCTGACAAGGCATCTTGATCATTTCCTCATTTTCAGGCTGGCCCACGGCCTTGCGCACGGCCCCCCTCTCTGCAATGTTATTATTCTGTCATGAGGCCTTCTTCGGCCAGGGTGTTACTTCATTTCCACCTTTTGTCTCAGCCTGAATGTGAATGATGCTCTTTCAGCAATATACAGCCGCTTAAACTCCCTGCTGCTGCCTTACATAAATATACAACACCCGTCTCGCCCTATAACTCACTTCAGGCCTGGAAAAATACTGACTTCCTTTATTGGTCAGATTCTCTTGCAATTCCCAACAGCCGTATGTTCTCACCTCAGAGGTTCCTTATCTCCAGGTTTCCATTTGTCTCAGCACTATTCCCGTGGATTGCCAATAAAAATGATTCCCATTTTTATAACCCCTGAGAACACAGGAGCCAGATTTCCAGGGAATCTGAGCCCTCCCACCCCTTACAAATAAACAAACACAACCTTCAGACAACTTAACAGAAAGGACTATGTTGTCTTCCAGAGGGATGGCCTTAGGAGCTGAGCCCAAAGGGAAACCCGAACATGTGAAGTGTGGTCCCTAAGCACATTAATTACATTCATAAAAATCTGTTTTCCTTCTTGAGAGAATAAACTGGGGGGAGATGGCGCACTAGCTTTAGAATAACACATGTTCACAGGTATATGTGATTTCCATACATGTAAGAGATTACATCTAAATGGATTACCACGTTGACATTACATTACTCGGTCTTCCTGAGTAAATCTAATTATGTCCCTGTGCCTTTGAATTCAGGGAGATTTTAGGAGAGTTCAACTGAATTTACTTTTTAAGGGAGTTTCTTTGGACAAGAAAAAAATGTGATGAATTGGTAGTGGATTGGGAGATATTATAATAAATAAAGATCTTGGCTTAGTCACGCAAGTCAGTTACATTGGACCCCAGCTTAGGCTCACTTAGAAGTGAGACAATGAAGGGGCCAAATCTGAACCTCTGTTGGCAGATGTGCTAAGGGGGGCTAAATGCTTTGCTTTTACAATGCTCTGAACATTAGAAAAGAAAATATTCACTACAGTCTAAGCTCCATGTTTCCTCTGAGTGGTATATCACTTGCTGACTTCTCTGTGATAAAGTTTCAGGCACCGTAGATGACTTTTCAGAAGAGCATTTGGAGGAGATCAAAGGTTTGTGAGGGAGGAAGTACAGGCGTTTATGCCACAAGACTGCATCCTGAAAGACGGGCAAGCATATGAAGAACTAACATGTCAGAGGCTCACTTAGAGAATGCAAATGCGAGCGATGGGAAGCCTGCCAGGTGGAAGGCGGCGGAGCTGCTCTGAGCTCTGACCTCCTGGCCGACTCCTCAACCCTCTGCTGGAAGAAGTAAGTGGATGCTGACGTGCAGCCGTGTGAACAGAGAGCTTGTCTGGGAGCTCTTGGCCAAGTGGAAACTGACAGTTTTTACCATTTTCATCAGAACTCTGCTTCCAGGAGTGATTTTCTCTTTCTGCCCCTTCCATCAGACATCACTTGAAAGACTAAATGACAATCTGGTAAGTCGTTTAGCAATGTTCATCCCAGTAAGCATCCGCCTAACACACTCCCCAAGTAAGCTGCAGTTGTCCTTTAAGCGTGGGTGCCGAACAGCTTCTAGGAATGGGCAGTGTCTTCTTCATTTTGCCCTCTCCTTCAATGTAGATATAGAGATAGGAGAATTTTTTTTTTAATGTATTTAGAACAGGATCTACAGGGTCTCGCTACACTGATTGGACCTATGGCAATCCTCCTGTGTTCAGCCTCCCAAGTGCTGGGATTACAGGCAAGCGCAACCACACCCAGTCTCCTTTGCAGTCTCAATACACCCTGGGGACGGGATCGGCACAGCATGCCAGGGATCAAGCCTCAATCTTTGTGTCTGCAAAACAAGACTTTTTTTTTAAACAAATTCTCTACAATTTCTTTGTTATTAAATGTTTCAATAATTTTTTAAATTTATTTTTATTATTATTATTTTTACAATATTTAATACATTGCATAATGTTGTCTTTGTCATAGTTGTTTAGAGTACAAGATGCAGACATGATTTCTTCTCTAAACATCCTTAGTACAGATCTTTCTTTTCATTGCCCAAAGAGAGAGTAGCTGTATACTTAGTCCAATAGTTCATAACAGTAGTGGATTCTCACTACTATCTTCAGCTCATCTGACTTTATCGGGGGCTGTTGACTTCAGAGGTTTACAGCTCAGCATATTAATGAGGATTTATCTACATTTTTGCCTCAATTCAAAACCTTCAAGACTGTCCCTCTGAGTGAGACTCAGTGGGCATCTTATGGCCCATGTCAACAACAGCAGTTCTGAGTAGCCCATCAATTCCTCTAGCTGTTGTGGGTAGAACTTAACATTTTCTTAGAGTCAAATGTTCCTCTGTCAATGGGAAAATATTTTTGGTTTAAATGAAATGCTACAAAACACATTTTCCCCCCATGAAGGTCTGGGGTCAGAGCTCTTTTATTTATCTGTCCATGCTGAGTACTGTAAAATGTGTTGTTTCCCCTGGTAACATAAGCTGTTTTTAAAGTGCATCCTGAGTATTGGCAATTGTTGTCAGACCTCGATGTATCCAAATACCAGCACAGAGCTTTGGCCCTTGGCTCAGATTTAGAGAATGTGATGAGTTCAAAGCCCTCCACCCAAAGTTTGTAGCAAAGAACTGCCTAATAGGAAAGATTTGCTCTGTGTCCTCCAACTCCTCCTCTCTGCCCACACACCTAAAAAGTGGTGGCCGAGATTCAAGTCTACTGTTTAGGAAGCTGAGTTTATTCTAAGTAAGTTAGATGCATGCTTTGAATGATACTTTAAATAAGAGGGAATCTGTGGTCAAAGTTAGCTAAAGAGAAGACACCAGGTTAGTAAAAGCTGGAACCAGAAGTAGATGAGTGTAGAAGGCCACATAGAGAAAACGTCATGATCCAAAGTGAGTCTTAGGATCACATACTGGAAAGAAAAACTCGCATTGTTCCTGCTTCTCTCTTTTGTAGCTTCAACTTTTTAAACTGTGCCTGTGAAGAAGACTGAGCTGTTGTAGCGATGCTTCCCTCTAGGTGTGCCATCCTGTGTGCTACTCCCAGAAAACTCCTTGCATATCACAATAGAAGTAAACCTAGCACCGTGTAGCCTAGCAGGGACATGGGCTAACCTGATCTGCATTCTTAAGAACACTCACAAGTATACTGGGTTCAGACACAAGGGCCAGACCAAATGTAGAGGCAGGCCGGCCATTCACCCAGTGCCCCACACCTTGGTGAGGCCAGTAGAATTTCACCCAGTGCAATGCACACTGGTGAAGACGGTGCAATTCCTTGCTGACCCTTTTGGGAAATCAGTTTATGCCCTGAAGCATGAAATTTGATTGTAATTATTTTAGCTTGCTTGGCTACATATGTTATTGATGATCTCTTCCAAAAATCACCAGCCTTTTAGAAATCCTGCCACAGTACTTGACTCAACGACCTGTAAGGTATACATAATAGAAAATAAACCATGTAGGGTTTCTCTATTGATTGTTTCACAGTAACTCACTCTTTCTGGAGAGAGAAACACCAACTTTATTTAATAACAGTGTAAAAACAAGTTTATATTTACAGATGTCTAAATATTTATAGAAGGTGTAAAGCACACATGGGTTAACTAACTGCTCAGAAATCTCTGGTATCTTAGAACACCCAAAGTGTAAGTATTCAGTTTGCCCTTTGACAATAAACTGAAATTTAGTTTTCTTGCAAGGACCATGAAATAATAATTTGAACTAATTTCACAAATAATATAAGGGACATAAGTATATTAGTTCACATTATGAAATGAAAACTCTAACTTTATATTTATCAGTTTAGGAGAACTTTCCCATTCTGCACTTTGCCTGTTTGCAGAATACACAAGTAAAAAAAAAAAATCCCAGGTATGTACATAAATCATGAATCAATCAAGTAAGCCAGGTGATACAAGATATGACTTCCTAGGGCGCCTAGCTCCCTGAACTACAAAATAAAAACTTGTGATGTTTATGGATTTGATGATACAACTCTTCACTTTCCCCAGGAGTGTCTTATCTTTGGAATATCAAAGATATTTTCTAGTAGGCAAAGAAAGTCTCCGTGCATCAAACAGGAGATACACGGCAGCATTTTCATGTTATGTTATTTTGTACTTTTGAGACTTCCCTTCCACTGTAAGAAAGCCTAATTGATACTGACTTAAGTCTTGGATGAACCTCTGGTTTCCATCCAAATGTCATTCTAGGAGATGTTTCACAGGTTTGGAGTGCATTTCTCTATATGCTTTGCTCCAAACATTTAATGAAAACCCACTCTGTGGTGTTGACTTGGCTGAGCTTATGTGTCTAATAATGAACACATTCATGTGACATCATCATCTTAGCAAATGAAGCTAATATTTTATAAAGTAAAATGCAATTAATTCTGGATACTTCTTACAAGAGAGAGCAAAAGCGGGTATGCTCCAGGGAAGCTTCCAGAGAAATGAGTCCCATGAGGGTGGTTGGAAGGGAAGGGAAATTCCGTGAGAGGGAATGCTGAAATGCGGTTGGGAGTTCCAGTAGAAGCTGAGCCATCGGCTGGAAGCAGAATTCATGTCACACAGAAGAAAGCACTCACTGAATGTTTACCAGTTTGCTTGAACCTCAGAAGTCTTTAGTCAAAGGGTGAGCCAAGCCAGCACTGTGCAGATGTGAGGTATCACTAAGCAACCACTTCCCAGAGTTGGCAGGAGGCTGCTCCTAATCTCAGGGCCTCCTTGGGACTCTTACTCAGCTGTAGCTATTCTCCATGGTTTGTTCTTCTAGCTCATGATTTCGCTCTGCCGAGACAGAGGCAGATCCTCTGTAGATGAGCTCAGGTACTCCAGAGGTAACAATTGAAACCAGGATAATTTCTAGGGTCAAAGAGGTTAAGGTATAAAGATCATACAGAATATCTGCATTTAAAGAAGAATTGAAAGATAATTGGAGGAAAAGTTAAAAAAGAAAATCTCTTTTCCTGAAGATGTTTCATGAATTGTCAATAAAAAGAAGAAAAGACACAAAGAGGCGTGGCAGCAGGTAAATAATGAAGTCGAACTCAGGGAGGCACACTAGTATTTCTGAGAGACAGCTCTCTTTTCCCTCTCCTTCTCTGTCTTTCCCACCTGGCTAGATTTTGCAAGCTTTCACACTCCCTCTTACAAGATAATTCCCCCCCGCACACACACACACACACAGCCTTTGTTCAGCGAAGTCAACGTGGCCTATGAAAATCAAGTTTTATTCTGTATATTTCATACATCATCTCTAAGGATAATCATTCTGGAATCTGAACTTGTTTCTGTTATCTAGCTCCACCTGACAATGATTTATGAACCAGAAAACAAGACGGCTTCATTTTCATAAAGCAAATGGAACCTTCTGGACCAGGAGGAGCTGTGAAACTTGTTTTGACTAGTAAACTGAAACAAACATGACATAAAAGTCAATATGACTGCACTGCTGGGCTCTCATTTTGTGAAATAACGTTTTCCCCACTCCGGCAGGATGACAGTTGAAATGTTGCATTCTCCAACAGCATTTTTTTTTATCTTCGCTAATTACCAGCCTGATATGATGATGAAGGACACCAAAAAATGGAAGTAAGCACATGACAATCATCTAGAAATGTCAATATCATCCAGAATGCATCAGCTTATAAATGTTTTCAAGGAAATATTTTATAGTTTCTTTAAAAATCCTTTAATGTCTCAAAGAGATATCAATGCAATTTGATTGATGTTGCAATTTACCTTTAGAAAAGGTTACTCAGAAACAAAATTTCCCAAATAATCATACATGAACTTCCCTAAACATTGTGAGTGTATTTTATCTCTATATGAAGTATACATATCTGTACATATTTCTACATCCTTTTATCTATGTGCATTGCAGATGCATCACAGTAGTAATTAACATTTTGCCCATTCACACAGTGGTAAGGGAGAGAAGTAGACTGGAAGGGTGAAGGAAACATCTGTAGCACAGATTGCATAAACCTGCTCCCTTGGGCAAGCATAGATTTCTAAATGTTTTCTCGTATTTAAGAAAGAGATGAGGCACAGAGGTGTGAGCACTGAGGTTTCTGGAGAGATGAAATGGTGAGATATCAAGAGATGCTACGCTCTGTGCACCTTCCAGGCTGAGGGATGGCTCAGTTCACCAAATTCAGTGGGCTGCCTGCCACCTTCTTCCACTACTTTTTTGAAAAGACGAGATGATGAAAACTATTCAATGGGCATTAGGCATTATAAAATTCATGACTAAGACTTATGTCCCTCTCTTAAAATGACACAGTGGTGGTGACACGGCAGTCTGACCATGAGCACAAGTGGTAGAAATAGAAGAGCAGAGCTTTAATATCTGATTTACTCTTTGAAGACTGTCTTAAAAGGAGACGGGAAAAGTATGTACATTTTAATGAACTGTGTTTGGCCAACTTAAATGTCTGAGTAATTGATATAAAATCATAATCCTCATGCATGCTGTTAATTATTAAATACATATGAAAATTCTTGCATAAAACACATGAAGATCTCATATACTTTCATATTTATTATACAATTTCTGTCTAGCTTTTATTTAACTCTCAGGTATTACAGAAGTATAGTTTAATTCATGAAACAAAACACACTATGTCAGAGTTCTGTGTGTGTCTTAGAGTGGGAGCAACAGACATGAACAGAGGTTTGCTTTCAGTACCACTCCTACCTTCCCTCCATTTTTTATTCATTATTGTTCTAACTAAATTTTGAAATGTACACTAAAACCACATATAAATTATACATGCACAGCTTAAATAGTTTCTTAAAAATTTTAATGCAGGACTGGTGAGATAGCTCAGCAGATTAACTGCCTACTTAGGCAAGTGCAGGGAGTAGGGTTTGATCACGTCATCACATGCCATGCCAGCCTTACCCCTGGGTATGCTAGGCAGGCCACCAGGACCGGACATAGTGCGTACCACTGGAAAGGCTGAAAAGAGAAGGGTCACTACCAGTCCAAGCTATGTAGCAAGACCTTGTACCAAATACACACACACACACACACACACACACACACACACACACAAAACCCTAATACACACCTTCCAAGATTAAGAAATATTGCATGACTGACGAGTGCTTTACGAGTTCTTTTTCTCATTTCTTACGTTCCCATTCCTCACCTCACCTACTCCTACTATTGCTGTCGTGCATTTTGTGTTAATAATTTCTTTTCTTTTAATTTTTTCTCCTCATATGGTTTTCTCATTAGTCTCACATTCAGATTTACTGGTTTTCTAAATTTTATGTAAATGGAACCATATATCTTTCTCTGTCTTCTTGTGCTTCGCTCAGCAGTGGGCCTTGGAGATTCATGGGCGTTCACACACATAGTTGTTTCTTTCTTTGTTCCAATATACAGTTTCAGTTGAAGAAACACATCACAATTTATCACTTCAGCCTGCCATTTAGGAACGTGGGGGTTATTTTCCCAGTTGTAGATGATTTTGAATCTTGCTGGCCACATGCTCAAGAATTTCCACAAAAATTTATCTAGAAGCCAAATGATTATGGTAGACAGGAGAGATATCTGCAAGTGCTTAGATAATAGTAACCAGTTGTCCAAGGGACTTAACACATGCTGTGCCATTTAGGAGCACATGGGAAGTCATCAAGGTATTTAGGGGACAAAAGGCAGGGGAAATGGATAGTTGAGAGTAGTTTGCATGACTGTAAGCTATAGCACTGCTCCTTAACTGTCTGGTTTTTGGTTCTGGGTTTGTTAGAGAAGATCACTCTTGTCTCTGAGCTACATGGCCCTGTCAGAGAATGTCTTGCTTTCATGGAGGGTTTGCTTCTCCAAGGCATGTTTCTGGCTGCTCTCTCTCTTTCTCTCACAAAAAGGTTGCTTTCTTTTAAGGCCTTGAATGGTAATACATCATGCGAACATATGATAGCTTACTTAATGCAAGTTTGCTCATCCCTGGCATGATTGACTGTAATTTTTTAAAAAAAATTAATGGATGCACAATGATTGTATATATTTAGATAGAAGATAACAATAAGTTGATGCATGTATGTAATGAATAATGGCTGTATCAGGGTAATTAGCATTTTTATCTCTTTAAATATTTGTCATTTCTTTATGCTGTGAACCCTCAACTCCTCTGCTGTAATTCTTTGTAAAATATGTAAGACACTGTTATAGCCCCTTGATGATGTAAAACACCAGAACTTATTTGTACTCTACAGCTGTATGTTAGCAGCTATTATCCAAGTGCTTCTGGCCCTGCATTCCCCTTCTCCTGTCCACCTGATAGTATCCCCAGCTCTTCTCTCATCTTCTGTGTGATCAATGGGTGAGTGACAACACACCTAGCCTTTGTCATTTAACACAGCGTCCTTCAGTTGCTTCCATATTGTCACAAATTGTGGCTTCGCTGAACTATTGTTACTATAGTTGAGTCATTTTCCATGGTGGCTCTGTCCCACGTGTGTTTGTCATCGGTGGGCACCTCAGTCATGTCTAGGGCTTGGCTGTGGAGAGCGGTGGGCACATGTCTGCAGGCAGCTCCTTGGGTACTGATTTGATCTCCACTGGCCATGCGCCTAATAGTGTGGGTGTGAAAGCGGGACCCTGCAAAGTCCTTTTTAGCTCTCAGAGGACCTTTCCTCTCCCCCATTGTGGGTTCACTGACCTGTATCCCCAGGAGCAGCGTGCAGGGAGCCTGTTTCTCTCCATCACTAACCGCATTTGCTATGGTTGTTGCTTTTTATCTTTT
>PVKN010035426.1:0-11635 GCA_004027915.1 Capromys pilorides | reverse complement strand
AGAGTAAGAGGAAAGAAAATTATATTTTAAAGCTAGCATTACTCATGGAATTATAAAACAGTTGTAGTAAATTAGGGAGAAGGGATGATTTTATTTGAGGGAGAGGACTTTGAAGACTTTGATAATGAGATTCTAATACCAGTAGGCTGCTATAGATTGCATTTTTGCATGTAGAGCCCATCCATGAAGGGCCAGAATTGAACATTAAAATAAATGGAATCATTTTGAGAGTGAATGTACAGTATAAGAGCAAGAAGGGCAAGAAAATACACTCGTACCCACAATTTCAGAATGATATGATGACAAGAAACACATGAGCGGCTGGTGAGACAGCTCAGTGGACTAAAGCACCTGCATTAGGGATGTCGCATCCCCAGCACCACATGCTGTACCAGCCCTGCCCCCCAGGGAGGGCTGAGCCTGCCACAAAAAATAAGAAAAAGATAAAAAATGCATGAATGTGCAGAGATCAGTATTGTAAGACACGAAGATGCAGAATGGTAAAGGATTTAAGAAGAAAAGGATTTTAAAAAATTTGGTCCATGTTGGTGATTTAGTGGTCCTCCAAATTTTTTTAAAATTTTTATTATTGTTTTTTATAATAGTTCATACACTGCATAATGTTTGTTCATCGTAGTTGTTCAGAGTACCAGATGCAGGCATGATTTCTTGTGTAAACCTCATTAGTACAGATCTTTCTTTTCATTGCACAAATAGAAAGTAGTTGTATGGGCGCCCGGACCCCCAGCGGCCTGAGAAGGCGGCGCGGCGGTCGGGGCTGCGATCGGACAGGGCTTCCGCGGGAGGCGGCGACAGCGAAGTCTCCGCAACAGAACCCGCGCGTCCCCAGCCCCGGCCCTTCTTTATCCAGGTGAGTGGGGGCACGGCGAGCGGGAAGACCACCATGTGTGAGATCACGGAGCTGCTGGGCCAGAACGAGGTGGACTACGGGCAGCACGAGCTGGCCACCCTGAGCCAGGGCCGCTTCTATACGGTCCTGAGCACAGAGCAGAAGGCCAAGGCCCTGAAGGGCCAGCACAACTGGGACCGCCCAGATGCTTTGGATAACGATGTGATGCACAGGACTCTGAGAAACATCGTGGAGGGCGGAACTGTGGAGGTCCTGGCCTATGATTTTGTGACCCACTCTAGGTTGCCGGAGACCCCAGTGGTGTACCCTGCAGACGTGGTGCTGTTCGAGGGTATCCCGGTCTTCTACAGCCGGGAAATCCGGAACACGTTCCACCTGCGCCTCTTCGTGGACACAGACTCTGACGTGAGGCTGTCTCGGAGGGTTCTGCGAGATGTGCACCGCGGATGGGCCCTGGAGCAGACAGATCCTGACCCAGCACACCACCTCGTGAAGCCAGCCTTTGAGGAGTTCTGCCTGCCGACAAAGAAATACGCTGATAGCCCGGGTGGGGGCACACGCCTGTAAACCCAGCACTTGCGAGGCTGAGGCAGAGGATCGGTGCGAGTTCGAGACCAGCCTCGGCTACGGAAGTGCGCTTAAGGCCAGCCTGAACTGCACAGTGAGACCCTGTCTCAAAAAGAAATACGCTGCCGTGATTATCCCCCGTGGGGTTGACAACGTGATCGCCATCAACCTGGTAGTGCGGCATATCCAGGACACTCTCAACGGTTACCTCTGCAAGCAGCACCGGGGTGGCCCCGATGGGCGCAACCACAAGAGGACCTTTCCCGAGCCAGGAGATCACCCTGGGGTGCTGGCTTCCGGCAAACGGTCACACCTGGAGTCCAGCAGCAGACCCCACTGAGTGCCTCAGGCAGGTGCCCTCTCCCTAGGCTGGGCACTAGGCCTGGGGACACCTGGCCCCTGGAAGCACAGCTGCCATGGCCTCTTGCTAGTCCTGGTGGTATTGGGACCAAGGCGTCCTCGTGTGGAGGGCGCAGTGTGGGTCACTGAAGTGGCTTCCAGCTCCTGCTGCTTCAGGCAAGGATGTCAGTGTGGGGGAGACTGTGGCACCCGCTTCCTGAAGGAGTGCAAGTCCTGTACTTTTTGGAAAGTGGAAACAATCTGGCCACGGGCTGGCGTAGTGATGTTTAGTGGCAAACTCACAATGAGATGGCAGAAGTAAACTACAAGAGTGTCCCATTCTTTTATGAGGTTCATGACTCACAGATTGGAGAAAGAGGCACAACAACCGTGTTACAATAAGCCTGTCTGTCCATCACGGCCGACATGAGGGAGTGGTCGAGTACTCTGAAAGACTGAAGGGAGCCAGCCTATCAGAGCAGTGGGGGCGGGTCTACTCAGCCAAAGAGATGACCATGATTGGCTATTTACTATGGTGACATCAGCTTTCATACCCCTCGGTCTAATTCTGAACTGAGTGCGCTGCCAGGAAAACAAGGGAAGCAAGATGTTGCATCGCAGGAGTGGGGCCATTTTAATTCTAGTTCGGACTGGATGGAAATGGCTTAACAGGTCCGAATCACTGGAGTCCTGGCTGACCCTCCCTTTGTAATTGCCACTGAGGCCCTTAGTTTGGGCACATGGTTTGTCTGCTAGAGTGTGCCATTTTATGAAATTTATATTTACAATTTTTTGCCAGTGAAAATCTTTCGTGCAACACTTGAGTTCTGGACAGGTCAGCTGAGGGGGCTGGCACCTGTATAGGGCCTGGGCAGAGCCGGCAAGCGTGTTCTTGCTTGGCACAATCAAAGCGTTTAATCCTATCAAATTTATCAACAAAGCGTTGGGATACAGCCTTTGCCATGAGCGCAGAAGCGTGGGCGGAAGATCCAATATTTTGACATGCGAGGATATAAGCAGATAAATCTTTTGTATGAAATACTGAGGTGAAGGATCTTTATATTGCTCTTTGGCATTCTCATGTGCTAACTGATGAATGAGAATTTTAGCCTCAGTGGTAGGAGGAAATGGCTTGTTAATGGCTTCTTGCGATCTTGCTATGAACTGGGTATAAGTTTCTGCAGGACCCTGGGGTATCTGAGTAAAGTGCTTCTTAGGTGTACCATCCTCAGGGACAGAAACTCATGCCTGGCATAGCAGCTCTTCACACTGCATGAAAAGAAGAGCCCAGGACTGAGCGTTTAACTCAGCAGATTGGCCCCAGCCGGGCAACATTTCATGTGAAATAGCTTTAAGGTTTTCACCCTCGCTATCTTGATTATTCTGTCTGTTCTGATATGGGGAATTTTAATTGTGATTCAAAATGTAGGGATTGTGTGGGGGACTGACACGTGCAAGCAAGGTGGGTCACATCAGCTGGCACCATCTGAAAATCTTCACTTATGATATCCAAACACGCAAGAGTACGAGGAGCTCAGGCTCCACTGTCCAGTAGGCTCCGCCTCAAGTCTTGTAAGAACTAAAAGCCGAATGAAGGCTGCCCTCCGAGGTCTGACTGTACTTGGGCTTTTTTTGAGGTGGGGAAGGCAATGGGGCTGTCACTGAGCTGATCTAGCCTGCGGGAAGAGCAGACTCCAGGCAGCACCGTCCCCAGAGGCACTGCCTTCCAGGTGGGTGTGGAGAACAAAGCTGTGTGTATGAATAAATTGGAAGAGTTTTGCATTGCCTTGTGACTATCTTTCAAAGTGAACTTAGTTGATTGTCTGCACTTTTTAAACAAGCTTCCTTTTTCCACCAGCAGCCCACAAGGAAGCTCATTACCATGGGGATCTGATTCTTTCCTTATGGCTTCAGCAGAGTCCTTTTCTCTTTCAATTCCTCTATTCATAGGCATTGTGTTAGCACAAGCAGAGTGCTTTGTCATGGTGATCTGTTGGTGAGGTGGGAGGGGGGCCACCTGCACTAGGTTACACCTGGCTGCAGTTCCCCAGTGGATTCTGTTTGGGGTTTTAGCTACACCAAAGCTCTCATCTATTTTAATCCAAACTCTTGGATCAAGTGTACTGGCTTAGGGGAAATAAGGAACGGAGCTATCTCACGGAGCAATCCAAAAACTTGTTTAGGTGGTACAGTCATGCATAATTTAACAGTTTTATGATCAATAAACTAAATTTTTGGTCCTCCATGGATAAAGACTGAGCTTGCCCTATTACTACCCTTGAAAATCAGACTTTCTCATATATTGTCTGTTATTTCTTCATCTGAGAAGTGTTTGTTCATCTTAGAAGCCCAGTTTTGGATTGGAGGGCACCTCAGTGACCGCTAGGAGGAGCAACTGTCTCCGACCCCACCCCCAGCCTGACCCATTTGCAGGTACTGATCCAAGCAAAGACGGGTAGGACTTTTCCTTATCTCTTCAATTGGTTTTAAGCAATGCCTATTGGTCTAGCTGAGGTGCGAGGGTAGCGTTTGAAAGTGAGATGCGTCTTTCCCCAGGTCCCCCACCCCACTGTTCTCTTGTGTGACCCTGACTGGATAAACAGCCAGCCCAGCACTCCACACTCGGGGCTGGGATGGAGCCTCCAGACAGAGGCTACGACTTCCTAGGGCTAAAACACAAACTTACAACATCAGATGCTATCTTACTTGCATAATGCAGATGACTCTTTCTGTACATCCTTCTCACTGTACTGCAGAGGTGCACACAGGCCTACTGCCTAGCCCAGCTCCTGGCACTCACCTGCTTGCATCTCTCTCAGTCACTCATCTAGAATCAGGTGCTGGAGACCCACTGACCTTGGGGGCCCGGTTAAGGTAAGGGATGTGTTTTACTAATGGCAGTGCTCAGAGGCAAGTAGCAAACAGGAATCTGATTTTCAAGGGTAGCAATAGGGCAAGCTCAGTCTTTATCCATGGAGGGCCAAGAATTTAGTTTATTGATCATAAAACTGTTAAATTATGCGTGACTGTACCACCTAAACAAGTTTTTGGATTGCTCCGTGAGGTAGCTCCGTTCCTTATTTCCCCTAAGCCAGTACACTTCATCCAAGAGTTTGGATTAAAATAGGTGAGAGCATTGGTGTAGCTAAAACCCCAGACAGAATCCACTGGGGAACTGCAGCCAGGTATAACCTAGTGCAGGTGGCCCCCCTCCCACCTCACCAACAGGTCACCATGACAAAGCACTCTGCTTGTGCTAACACAATGCCTATGAATAGAGGAATTGAAAGGGAAAAGGACTCTGCTGAAGCCATAAGGAAAGAATCAGATCCCCATGGTAATGAGCCTCCTTGTGGGCTGCTGGTGGAAAAAGAGAGCTTGTTTAAAAAGTGCAGACAATGTATGAAAAAATGCTTAGTGTCATTGGTCATTCAAGCGATGCAAATTAAATCAATACTGAGATTCCATCCCACCCCAGAAAGAATGGCTACCATTAAGAAATCTATCAATAACAAATGATGATGAAAAAAGAACCCTTCTGCACTGTTGGTGGAACTCTAGACTGGTGCAATGGCTGTGGAAACTTGTCAAAAAAATTAGGTTTAGATTTCCCATTTGACCCAATAATTTCCCTCCTAGGAACCTTCCTAGGAGAACTGAAAACATCGTTCCCACAGTGACATAGGTTAATCCTTGTTTAAAACAGCACAACTGGTAATGGCAGCATCTTGAAAACAAACAAAATTCCCATCAGCTGAGAAATAGATAATAAACCTGCTAAATTTTTATACAATGGAGTAGTACTCAGCTCTAAAGAAGGATAAACTTGAGAGATTCATAAGTGAATGGATGCAAGCAGTGATTGTACTCGCAAGGAAAGCAAATTGGCCCTTCAGGTGTAGCCATCACATCGTCTGCCTCGTGTAAGAAGCTGAAACAATAAACCTGACCTAAAACGTGCAATAGATACTGGAAAGTGGGAAGAAACTGTTCAAGATGAAAGAGTAGGGCCAGGGATACAGCTCAGTGGCATAAGCACCTGCCTGGCAAGTGCAAGTTCACGAGTTTGATCCCCAGGAACACAAAAGAAAGAAGAAATAAAAGAAAGAAATGGTATCTAGGATGAGCTAAAGGGTAAAAGAAGGAAGGAAAAAAGGAGGAAAATACACATACATGCAAGATAGTGAAGATAAATATACTACTAATTTCTTTAGTTTGTTAAGAAAAGGTTTTTGCTTATATCATTTGATCAATTTTTAAAATTTTATTTATTCATTTATATTATGGCCGGCTCAGCCTGCCCTGGGGGTGGGGCTGGCACAGCATGTGGTGCTGGGGATTGAACCACGGTCCCTGCAGTTGCCTAAACTTGCCTAAGCAGGTGCTTTAGACCTCTGATCTATCTCACTGGCCCAAATTTGATCAATTTTTCACACTTACATCTTTTATTAATCTGTAACTACTTTGAAGATAACAATAAGCAATATACTAAACATTACCACTCTTCTATCTTGTGTGGAAATTTTGTACCATTGTTTTTATTGACTTTTTAAAATAAAAAATTACTTCTTGATCTCAGAAAACTCAAAGATTATTTATCTTTTCTACCCACTGGTTCTTGTTGATTGCACAGAAAAATTATAGCTCTGGATGGCCCAGCATGCATTTTTCCTTTTATATCTATGAAATTTGCAAGATAAGAAAGCCAACAATATTTTAGCAGATGTCAAAGAAAATAGAAAATAGATCTTAAGAACACCATAAGGTCTTTCAATTTATGAGCATCATTAAAGACTTCAAATACTGAAAATGAATATATAGGGAATGTTCTGTGTTTGGAGGCATCAAAAAAAGTGAGACTGAATAACAAAGTGAAAATAGAATGATGTGAGACTGACATCAGGGCATTAAAACGCAATTCCATATGGTCACATTGAACGTGGCCCAGGCTTGTCGAAAGAGGCTTGGCTGACTCCGGAAGAATTACAGGCAGAGCTGTGTGCAAGCTGACCTTTGGAATATATGAACAATGGACCCTGGGGCCTGGGGTAAATGCTGAGGAGTTAAACAACTGCTGTCCCACGCTGCAGACTGTGCAATTCATTTTGCTCTAATGTTTTACAACACGAGTACTTGAAAATAATCTATCCTAGGGTTTTTCCAAATAAACTTTTCTATCATTCCACTTCCTGTGTATTGAATTCCTGAAGGATATCTATATTTCTTAAAGAACTTTCCAAACGGTTCTGGGGTAACATCTAATTCTCTACCCATGGATGGATCACAAAGTATGGAAAATTGACACTTAGTCTCCAAGTCTAAGCTCTTCCTGAGTTTGTAAATAAAACGTTGGAATACGAATACTTGTGCACATTACCCATGGCCTTCAGCTGCTTTCACATTTTGTGAGAAAGAGATACTGTGGTCTGCGAAACCTAAAATACTTGCTGGCTCAAACAGTATAGAGCAAGCTGAGTGTCGGCAGATAGCTCAGCAGACTAAGCGCCTGCTTTGGCAAGCTCAGGGACCAGGGCTTGAAAGAACAGGGCAGGCTGGTTGAGCTCTGTACTATCTTTTCCAGTGACCTTTGGTGATTCATCCCAATAACTCCTTCACTGCTCCTAAGAATGGATATTGGCAATATAAAAGATTTCCAAGCTTGTAGAAAAGGACCACCAAAGTGCCTATTTGTGATGTAAGATGACTCTTGTTTGGCGTTCAGAATATGGGTTTTGGCATGAAGATCAAGATTAAAGGCACAATTATGAGTATAAATTCAAAATCTAAAAGGTTGCGATTAACTTAATTATAAATGCTGCTGCAAAAACTGAACAAAGTGAATTTTCATAAAACATTCAGTACCTGCTTAGGCAGAGTGCAGCAGCCTGGGTTCGATCCCCAGTGCGTGCTGAGAGTACAGTTGAGACTGGGCGTGGTGGCGCTTGCCTGTAATCCCAGCACTTGAGATGCTGAAAACAGGAGGATCACTATCAGTCCGATCTACATAGTAAGACCCTGTAGATTCTGTACTAAATACAAAATAAATAAATAAATAAAATAAAAACATTTTAAAAAATAATAAAACACTCTATAAACTGAAAAGTCCAAAAAAAACCAGTTGATGCTGCCACTGATGCTAAATCCTTCCAGCGCAAGAACCATCTCATTCATCTATTTATTGACAAAATTAAGGACATAGCTGTGCTTCTCTGATATTCCCAGCCCCAAATACAATGTCTGCAATATTTGATATTCAATTTTTCCTGTCCAACCGACTGCTATTGATTAATGAGTAAATGCGTTACAGATACTCAGCAAATGAAAGTGTGGGCAATAGATATAAAACTGCTTTCTTTCCTTGGCACCACGCTTGGCTATTTTATAAAATGTTATTTTTCTTTTACTGAAAAGTTAATTTTACATTCATTGGGTTCCTATAGTATTTTGGATATAATTGTACATATTTTAACTTTCATTGGCATTTCATTGTGTCAAGGACCAAATAGGTTCTTTATAAGTTATTGGTTGCATGGATGGAGAGATAGCCCAGCAGACTAAGCACCTGCTAGGTAAGCACAGGGAACAAGCTTCAATCCTGGGTACCGCATGCTATATCTACTGCGTGCCCCCCCCCACCATGGGCTGAGCCTGTCACTGAGATGGGTGTAGTGGCGCACACCTGTAATCAATCCCAGCCCAACTGATGACAGGAGGCTCACTAAGAGTCTGAGCTGCATAGTGAGACCCTATGCCAAATACATAAATTGTTGGTTGCAGTAGATCAAATTAAATGTCTCTGTGTTCCTCTGTGTCACATCTTCCTGTTGTGAAGAGTCATCTCAGTCTCTTGATAGTTTAGATTTGTCAACCAAGGCATGATGGTTTTTAGGGGAGAGTTGAAAAGATAAAGACTGGAATTTCTTTTCTTTTCTTTTTTTTTTTTTTAATGTACTTAGTATAGGATCTACAAGGTCTACAGGGTCTTACTACATAGATTGAATGCAGTGATCCTCCTGTTTTGAGCCTCCCAAGCTGGGATTACAGGTGTGCGCCACTACGCTCATCTCAGTGGCTGGCTCGTCCCACCCAGGGGTGGGGCAGACATAGCATGTGCAATGTCTTTGTCACTATGCCCAGTCTCAATCATCCTCTCACCATTCCCTGGGGGTGGGGCTGGCACGGCATGCCAAGGATTGAACCCCAGTCCCCATGTTTGCCTAAGCAGCTGCTTGAATCCACTGAGCTGTCTAGCAGGGCTGAGATGGGAATTTCTATCCACTGCTTCCAAAGCAGTGACCCTTGAGTTGTATATATAAGAGAGAAATCACTTACCCGTCCTGCCACAGCCCTGTATTCCATTCTGTGGTACATTTTAACATAAAAATGATTTTTCTTTATCCCATTTGAAGTTAAGAGTCAACTAGCTTTCTGAAGACCAGACAACGGGGAGGAAAATCCAGTACGAGACTCCTCTGATCAAAACCCTTTTGCTGGTCAAAGAACCCAGCCCAGTGCCACGCACACAGTAAGGTCAATCTGCCCCTCTTGGCGTGATTTCCCTTCCCTGTAGGCTCCGACCACCAGGAGGCGTCTATGCTCTCAAGCTCGCTCCTTTCTTGCCTCTGCGCCAGCTCTCTACATGCCACTGCCCCTCGTGCGCGCCTCCCTGCCCTTGAGCAGTTCCAGAGGTTCCAAGAGGGAGACTGAAAAGGTAACTGAGGTCAGAACTGAAGGGTCAACATGAACACTTCCGAACAAGAGGAGCAGTGACAGAAAACACAGAGAACTCAAATTCCTCACATCCTCAGAGTTGTGAGCAACATGCGCCTCGGGTGTCGGCAGGTCATCAGTGTCATCCTCGGGCTCATAAACTAAAAAATGTTTTTGTAGGTGTGCTTCACTGAAAGGTTTCTTCTCTCTTAAATTCACTTTGAATAAAATTATGCTTGTTTAACCTCTTTGGTTCACTCTTTCATGCATATAATCCAGACCAAATGAATAAGCTTGTTCAGCAAAATCACAATAAGAACACTAAACACCAATTTTGTTTGCATAAATATTTTCAGATCCTGTCTATATTAGACAATGCCCCAATGCTCCCCAAAAATGTGAGAGTCCCAGAAGTAGCCATACAACTGACTGCACACCAGTGAGGCCTGAGCTCATCTGTCTCTCCTTCATGGCCAGCTTGGCCTGCTCCCAACCACACTTTCTCTGTTGACTCTGCTCCTGGTCACACGTGGGAGGATTTCACACTGTTCTCCTTTAATCTGCATGCTACTGCCTACTAACACTTGGCTGTAGGGATCTGGCTTGCTTTTGTGCCGTGGGGATGGACAAGCCTAGCAGGAACTCAAATAGGAGTGTGAACAGGGAGGCGAAGGCCAACTTTAGTCACCCAGATGTAGCACTGTCCGTGTGTGTGAGAAGTCTTTCCTCAGGGAGGAACATGGTGATGTCTTCTAAAAACCTAGTGTGTACTAGAAAATGACTCCTGTTACTACCAGTAGAATTCTTCTTGGGATTGCAAATGGGTCCAAAAATTCTTATTTCTTGAGGAAAGAATAGTTTATTTTCACTTTTATCCTTTTTCTTATGTATATATGTATCAAAAGCTTTTCATTGGAGATACAAAGAAAAAGTGTGTTTTCCTTATAATTGCCATTTTTATTGTTAAAATCACTGTCTTTTCATATAATAGAGTAGTATTCAGCCATAAAGGATAAACTAGATACTTTAATATGTAAATGGATCCATACTCACCAGGTGTACGAGTATAAACATTGTATTGTCTTGCTAGTGTGAGGAGCTGAAAGGGTAAATAAGATCCAAAATGTACAACAGATACCATAACAATAATCAACTACAAATTCCAGAAGCTTCCCCATGACTGCGTGAGGCTTTTGGTGGACACAAACTATATATACACAAACCATAACAAGCCCCCAAACAGGGCAGTTCTATAGCTGAAACCATGGATCCTACTAACTGGACAAAACCGTGACTTAGAAACCAGCCTTTTTCTGGCCAAATAGCTCAGCGGATTAAAACTCCTGTTTAGGCAGACATAGTGGCTGGGTTCCATCTCCAGGTGCGCTGAGTCAGCGATCGAGACTAGGTGTGGAGGCGTGCCTATAATCCCAGCTCTTTGGGAGGCTGAACACAGGTGGATCACTACAAGTCCGATCTATGAACTCTGTGAACCCTTACTAAAAAAGAAAAAACAGAAAAAAAAAAGAAACTAACCTTTTTGCTTGTGTAAAGCATGTTGGGATGACAGGGCAGACAGAATGGAATCTATAATAGAATAAGTGACTTAACTCTTTATACTTTCCAATGGCTTCTTTTGCTGACAGTGAAAGATTAATTTGTCTTGAAACTAAAAAAACTAATATGGGTTCATAAAGAAGCAGCCAGCCCTTGTAAACCAGAGAGTGTAAAAACATGAGCAAGTACCTATAAAGTTTTGGGTCACTATAATTTTCCCCAAATTCAAAATGATGTCAGTCTACAAAAACGAATTGCTTCACTTTGAAGGTAATTCGGCTGCCATGTGTAATTGCAGGGACTATAATGTCTTACTAATTGACATTTGTCTTTGTGGAAAAAGTTCAGTGTGCATTTCGGAATGCCTGGCATCTCCTCTTTCTGCAACTTCATCTGATCCCCAAAACATCTGCTCCTAATTGGGTTCAGTAGCAGAAAACAAACTGCAGGAGGCTTACTTCTTCAGGCCTAGTGACTCTGTGCTTTGCACATCAGCCGCAGTTTATGGAAAATGTTATATAGAACTAGCGACCTCATGAAGATCTATTTAAAATGCATAGAGTTGAATTTAAGTGATGTCACTTTAATCCA
>PVKN010035425.1:0-11465 GCA_004027915.1 Capromys pilorides | reverse complement strand
TTTGTCTAGTGAATTAATGTATCATCCTTTGCCACACTTTTCATTACTTAAGAGCTTTAAAGAATCCATTAGTACAGCCATCCGCATGGTTATGAGACTATCAAGCTAGGTCCTTCCTTAACAGTGGGAAAGGTTTTCTGATTCCATTATTTCCCTAAGGAGGAAGGAAAGAAGAAAGGAAACAAGGAAGGGAGGAAGGAAGAAAGAAAGAAATGAAGAATTTCTTTATAGAAACTGTTGAGAAGGGTGTCTCATAGCAGATGAGATATCAAGTAAAAAATGTTCAGTGTGAAGAATTTCTACTGAGCTAGTAATCAAAAGAAGAGTAAAATATGCATACATAAAATTCACCCATTTTTGTACCATGCTAATTTTTAAATGTATTCCTTTATGCTATACTTCAGTTCATGTACCATCTGTAAAGCCTCCAGCATGGTGTACTGAGTTGAGTAGTATGTCCCTATATTTCCTTTCTATCCATTACCTTACTCAGAATATAATGTTGCTTGAAAATAGTTTTGTGGATTTTATCAAATTAAATGAAGTCATGCTAGATTAACCCAGTAACCACTGTGTTTGTAAGAAGAGGAATATTCAGACACAGATACTCAGGGAAAACACCATGTGTGTTAGCTACCTTTCCTTTGCTGGGATGAAATACCTGACACATAACAATTTAAAGAAGGAGGGGTTTATTGTGGCCCTCCGTTCCAGAGGATTCAGTCAGTAGTCCACTGCTTCAGTTTTTTTAGGCCCATAGTGAAGGGCACAGTAGAGAAAAGCTATTCATGTCATGACATCCTGGAAGCAGAGAAAGAGAAAAGAGGTCAGGTCAAGAGGAAGCTGGAGGGCCAGCAAGATAACTCAGTGGACTAAGCACCTGCTTAGGCAAGCACAGGGACCGGGGTTCAGTCACGTGCCACGCCTGCCCCACCCTGGGGCCTGCTGAGCTGGCGACCAAGCCTGGGTGTGGTGGCCCACGTCTGTAATCCCAGTCCTGGAGAGGCAGAAAACAGGAGGATTACTATGAGTCTAAGCTGCATAGTGAGACCCTGTACCACTACATTAAGTAGTAATAATAATAATAATAATAATAATAATAATAATAAAATAAAAATAGAAAAAAGATCAAGCTGGACCCTTTAAAGGCAGTGATCAGCTTGGGCTCACTACTTAATAGCCCAGTCAGCTACAAACTCATTGATAAAGTTAGCACCTTCATGATCTGATCCCCTCTCTAGGACCCATCTCGAATGTTACTACGTTGAGGATCAGCGCCTCAGCACATAAACCTTTGGGGACCTTATTTAAACTATCACAGCATGTGGTTATGGAGACAAATTATTTTGTGTCATGCCAAGGAATAGCAGGGATTGCTGATCACCACCAGAATCAAGAAGAGAGGTGTAACAGACTCTCCAAAGAAAGTTCCAGTTCCCGCCACAACTTGATTTCAGACTTCTGGCCTCAAAAGCTGTGAGAGATGAATTTCTGCTCTTTTAAGCCACCACATTTGTAGTACTTCTTGCATAGCCACTGTAGGAAACTGAAGAAGATTATATTCTAAAGGTTGATTTTAAGTTGGCCTGAACATAACTGAAATTAAATAGATGAGAAACACCAATAACTTATTAGTCTAAATTGGAAAATCCATGATTGCTTAGTGCTGATAAAATTGTGTTGCAAAAGTGCATATTTATTCTGTTCTTTTTAACACTTCTGCTTGATGTTTGCTCTTCCTCTTGATTCCAGTAGCAAAATATTCCACTCTATCCACAGGTCCCTGACTTTCTTCACCTTCATCTTCTTGGGCTTCTTCCTCTTCTGACTGCCCCTAAGATGTTGATGAGTCTTGGACCCCATGTGTCTTAGTTACTCTTTTCTCCTTGCTGAGATAAAATACCTGATGCCCAGAATTAAGGAAGGAAAAGTGTATTTAGCTCACAGATTCAGTGTGGAAGTTGCAGGTCACACTCAGTTGCCTCCAAGACAGAGTGGCACATGGCAGTGGAAAACAGCAAAAATAACAAGATCAAAAATCAAGGAGCCAAGAGCAAGCCTCTCTCCCTTGCCTATATTGAATGCAGGCAACCTGCCCAGAGTGGGGGTAGCACTCACAGCATTGGACCCTAAATCAATCACAAACTCTAGAAGCCACCACACATGACTGCATGAAGCTTTGAGGGGACATGTAAAAACAAACCATAACACCGTGGTGAGGTTTTTCTCTTCACTGCGTGTATCCTGAAAGATCGTGTCCACATGTGTGATTTCAATAACACTTGTGCACTCTTTGCCCTTGGATCTTCCTTTCTTCTGCAATAATGTCATCTGAGCTCCAGAACAATGAATTTCGACCTGAAAAATCAGTCTGGTCAGGTTAAAATTCTTCAGTTTTCCACACTGGATTCTGCTGTACTGAGTGAATGGTCCACCCTTTAACATTTGTTGTTAGTAGTCCCGCTTTAATTTAATATCCTATAGACAGGGAAACGAGAACTCTAGGAATTGTACAAATTCTCAAACAAAGAATGATCCTAGATCCATCCTCCCTTATCTTTCATCTGCCATCCAAAAGTCTCATCTGTGGAACTATTGCCAGCCAGTCAGGGAGATCGAAGAAGTATGCACCCTTGCCTATCCAATTTCTCAGAGGAAAGTAGATCTATAACTATCAGAAGCATCAAATGTATCATTATAAAACCAACCACGTAAGTTAGGAAATACAATGATGATTCTATCTGCTCAATTCCTACAAGTATCTATAATTACATATTGAGCAATATTTGATTACTAAACTGAGTTTTATTTTTATTTTTTTTAACATATCCTGCCTCAGTTTTATTTGTACAAAGAGCACAGGATGACACCAGCCCCCCACAGATGGCACCCAGGGGTCACTCCAGTCCTGTTTTTATATCAACAGACAAGAGGATTTTATTGTGGAGCCATCATGGGGGTCTGGGCACCTTTGGGGTCCTGGGCTAGAGCAGAAGCTGGAGCCTGGGCCTTGGCTGCAACCCGGGCAGAGTTTGAGAGAATTGGAAATTTTGTAAAAAAAATGGTGGTTTCATCAGTCAAGCAGTGTCATAGTTTACTATACATTTATCTACAAAAATTTTGTATCTTATCAGCATGTTATCATTTTTGACACTCTACAAGATTCACGAAGATTTTAAAGCAGGTTTTTTTCAGGCATCTGCAGTTTACAGTGCAGTTATGGTCATGTTCAAGAACCACACCATAAACAACCAGTCCTAAAAAGGTACAGAAATGGTATCAAGAAACAAAGATACAAATCTCTGAAGGGGTAGATCCCAAGTTTCATAGGAAAATGCATTTTGTCGAGAAGCACAACAAGAAGGGCTTGAAGAAGATGCAAGCAAACAATGCCAAGGCCATGAGCGCACGCACCTTGGCTATCAAGGCCCTCATCAAGCCCAAGGAGGTCAAGCCCAAGATCATCCCAAAGGGAGTAAACCACAGGCTCGCTCGACCTGCCTATATTGCCCACCCCAAGCTTGGGAAGTGTATCTGTTCATGCATTGCCAAGGGTCACAGGCCTGGCCAGCCAAATGCCCAGGCTCCAGCTTCTGCTCCATCCCAGGACCCCAAAGGTGCCCAGACCCCCATGACGGCTCCACAATAAAATCCTCTTGTCTGTTGATATAAAAACAGAAGGACTGGAGTGACCCCTGGGTGCCATCTGTGGGGGGCTGGTGTCCTGTGCTCTTTGTACAAATAAACCTGAGGCAGGATATGTTAAAAAAAAGAAAAAAAAAATAGGATCTGGGAGAGAGCTCAGTAGAATAAGTGCTTGCCTGGCAAGCACAAGCCTGAGTTCAATCCCTGGTTCTGCAAAAAAAAAAAAAAAAAAAAAAAAAAAAGTAGGTTTTTTCAGTTGGTGATTGGTGGTAATCTTGACACTATAATAAAGCTTAATGAAAATTAAAATGTTATATTGTAAATGAATCCTTCTATTGTGAAAAACTAAATATGAGGCCTTTCCTAAGTTTTCTAATCTAAAAGGTGCCATAAAACTTAGATAAGAGGCATCGATTATTTCTAAATATCCAAAACAGGAAATCAGCAATGAAAGGATAGATGTTGGGATTAAGAAGGCACAAAGAGCTTTTTCATTTGTTTCCTTTCAGCATCTCTTAAGTGAATTTAAGTGAGGGATAAGCTACCATTCAATAGCTCTAAAAGCATTCCTTGCATGAACTGCATAATATTTAAAAACCGAAAACGATTTTGCATGTTTTATCCTGTTTTAGAAGTTGTAACTGTGCTCACACTCTGCTCTAGAAATCATTATAAACCAGCCCATGGAGAAACTTTTCTTTACTTAGACCCTAGAAAAAAAAAATTGAGTATGTTTTCGCTTAGGTAGCTGCTTTTGTTTTCTTGGCCTAAGCTTGATAAATTGAAGTATAGTAGCTGGTGCTGAAATATAGGACATTATTGATACAATGAAGAAGGAAGTAATTTGGGAGGATTCAGCGGGAACCTTTGCTAAGTACCTGTTTAAAATTAATCCAAAAGAGCTTATAATTGTGTTCATATTTAAACTGCAATTCTTGCTCGTTTGGGTCCTCCTTTCCAAGATGATGACGTAAAGAAGGAACAATGGTTGTGTTAAAAAGGGCTGCAGTGTGCCACAGGGGGCCGGTCACAGCAGCCTATTCCCTGCATGAGCTGTGCCCAGTGTGTGCCCAAGGATAAGGCCATTCAAAGTGTGTCATTCGGAACATAGTGGAGGCCACTGCCATCAGGGACGTTTCCAAAGCGAGTGTCTTCGACGGTTATGTGCTTCCCAAGCTGCGTGTGAAGCTGCGTTGCTGTGTGAGCTGTGCCATTCACAGCAACGTGGTCAGAAAGCCATCTCGCGAAGCCCGCAAGGACCCAACACGTCCACTCAGATTTAGACCTGCTGGTGCTGCCCCGCGACCTCCACCAAAGACCACGTACAGGGAGCTGGGTCTTAATGGACTGAAGAAAATTCCTGAGAAAGAGATAATAAATTGAATGTCAACTTTAAAAAAAAATAGGAAATAAACTACAGTTCTCGCAGAGAGAGTGTAGTTGGTTATTGCAGTATGCGACCCTGGCTGCACGGGGGTTGAAAAGACTGCTCAGTGATGGCATCCGGTCCCAGCAGAGCCGGAAGGACTGTTCCCAAGAGAGCATTCAGTGAGGGCGAGTCTCGGCGGAGCAGTTCCAAGCCAAGAGCTCTCCGGCTTTTACTGCAAGGGGAAAAAAAGAGCTTGGAAGAGCAATTGAGTCCAAACAAATCTATTATGTAACGTTCTTTAGGTTCACCTAAGCGACTTATCAGGCCAGGGAGGAGCCACAGCCAGCATCCTTCTCTAAACACCTTGCTGTCCCGGCACGTGTCATTTTCAGCACGTTGTGTTGAAAGTCAGGATCTACGTGACTTTGCCCTGTAGGTTTTTCCTTGACTCCAATCATTCCTCCAGCCAAGTCTCCCACAGTTGGGAATTTAAAAAATCTTGTATTCTGATAATCTCCATGGTTTAATTTGATAAAGACTGTCCAGTATGCTTACCTTTAAGGCAATTACTAATACATTTGTGTTTCACCTACCATTTTACTATATATTTTCTTTTTCTGCTGTATCTACTTTTGTTGTTCTATTTCTCCTTTGCTTCCTTCTTTGGATATTTGAATAGATTGTATAATTTCATTGTAATTTTCATGTTGGGGTGTTTTGTTATTCTTCTTTGCATGATAGTTTAGTGTTTTCTGTATGGATTACAACATACATTCTCAGTCTTCGCTGTTGATTTGAGGTAATACTATAATGCTTCCAATGATAGGTTACATTAATCACTTGCCCATCACTGGAACAAAATAACCAACATTTACAATTTAAAATAAGGGAGAGTTTTTTGTGTTGTTTATTTTGTTTTGAATCTTTTTTTTTTTTTTCTCTCTCTCTCTGTCTTTTTGAGACAGGATCTCCCTATGCAGTTCAGGCTGGCCTTGAGCTCGCTTTTGTAGCCCAGGCTGGTCTCGAACTCACAGTGATCCTCCTGCCTCAGCCCAAATGCTAGGATTACAGGCTTGCGCCACCATGCTCCGCTGTTTGTTTTCTTTTGCTTTGCTTTGATTTTGGCTTACGGTTTCAGAGACTCCAGGCCATGATTTGTTGTCTTCATGACAGAAATGGCATAGTGGAAGACAGAACAGAGGATGGCGGCTCATCCCTGGTAGCCAGGAAGCAAGAGAATCCACCCTTCTGGGTCACACCCCAGAGACTCACCTGTACCAAGCAGCCTCTACTCCCTAACAGCACATTTGGCTAGGAACTCAACAGTGAATCAATCTCACAGGACTCAGTCACCTTTAAAAAAAACTTCTTTAGCCCGGCGTGGTAGCACACGCCTGTAATCCCAGCATTTGGGAGGCTGAGGCAGGAGGATCGATGTGAGTGCGAAACTAGCCTGGGCTACAAAAGTGAGCTCAAGGCCAGCTTGAACTGCATAGGGAGACCCTGTCTCAAAAAGGCAAAAAAATAAAAACATAAAAAAACTTTTTAAAATTCTTTTTTAATTTATTTGATACAGAGTCTCACTATGTAGTTCAGACTTGTGGCTGGCCTTTTGTAACCCAGGCTTGGTCTTGAACTTGCACTGATCCTCCCGCCTCAGCCTCCCAAGTGCTGGGATTACAGGCGTGCGCCACCACGCCCGGCAGCATCAGTCCATTTAAACACCCCTATCCTTAACACTATCATTGTTGTATTTATAGACATCTTGAAAGCCATAAAATGATATATATTTTAATGAGATTAAGAGGAAAACTAATCTTTTATATTCAACCATATAGTTTATCTTTCCCAGTGGTCTTTAAATCCTTCCCAAACATTCATTTCTCTGAGCCTATGGAATTTATTTTAGCACTGGAGGTTCATTGTAGACTTTTAGTTTTCTTTTATCTAAAGTTTTTATTTCACTCACTTTGTCCTTGAGGGACATTTATCAAGATGTAGCATCTGAGTTCATTGCTTTTTATTATTTAAAGGTATTATTTACATTTCCTTGATACCATTGCTTCTGCTAAGCCACTGTGATTTGAATCTTCTTTCCTTTGTATATAAAATGTATCTTTTTTTCCTCTGATTACTTTCAATATTTTCTCTTCATATTTGATCGGAACAGTTTGTCAATGATGTTGTTATGGTTTATGTATAGGTGTCCCCCGAAAGCCTCACGCAGTTATAAGGTGGCTTCTGGAATTTGTGATTGATTATTGTGGAAATGGGTGCTGCCCCTCCCCTGGGGCAGGTGATTTGCATTTCAGTGTAAAGTAGGAAGAGAAGTTAGCTGCTTGAGCTGCTGCTAGCTCTCTCCCAGTGCTCTTGCTCTTACCAGCCGCCATGAAAGGTTGTTTTCTCTCATGTGCCTCTCTGCCTTGGAGTCAGCTGAATATAGACTGAAACCTCCAGTAACTGTGAGCTAAATAAACTTTTCCTTCCCTCATTTTGAGTGTCGGGTATTTGTCCCAGCAATGAGAAAAGAGTAACTAAGACAGATGTACTTTGAAATTATAAAATTAATGCTATTTTCACCATACCTGTCATTTTTTCAGCTTCTTAAACTTGTAAATTTATTTACAAAATTTGAGAAATTTCCAAACAATTTATCTTCAACAGTGTTTCTTTTCCACTGGCTTTCTCATCCCTTTTTGAGACTCTGAACATCTAGGTCCTTGAATATAGGTCCTTATGACTTTAGGGTATAGTCCTAAGTCTCCATTAATCTCTATTCTGTTCTTTATGCTTCATAGATTGGATCATTTCTATGAAACTGTCTTTCTGTTTACTTCTCTATTCATTTTTATTCTACTATTAAAAACATCTGAGGCCGGGCATGGAGGCATATGCCTGTAATTACAGCACTTGGGAGGCTGAGGCAAGAAGATCAATGTGAGTTCAAAACCAGCTTGGGCTACAAAAGTGAGCTCAAGGCCAGCCTGATCATCATAATGAGATCCTGTCTCAAAAAGAGAATAAATAAATAAATAAATAAATAATAAAAACATCTGATAAATTTTGTGCCCTAGATCATATCTATTTCAGTTCTAGAGTTTCAGTTCATATATTTACTATTTAAACAATAAAGTCTTTATTCTTCTAATCATTGTGATCATGTTTCCCTTTAATTCACTGAGCATCATTATTCTAATTGCTCCTAGCAGTTTCCTGTGTTATTCCAACCTTTATATCATTTCATGATCAATCTCATTGACTATTTCTCTTAAGAAAGTGGGACAAGTTTACTTGATTTATTTAGTTATCTGCTTTTGAAGTGTCAAGTAATTTTGGTGTACAATTTAGACATTCTTCTACCTATTATATAATAAAGACTGTGGATTCTATTTTATTCCTCAAATCATCACCAATTGACTGAGAGTTCTTTTGCCTAAAATGGATAGAAATCAAGAATCGTAGACAAATTGTATTTCCCTTGATTTAGTGGCTCCAGGCTTTGGGTGCAGGTTGTTCCCAGACCTGAGTGTTTTGCTTTGATTTTATTATTATAGACCTCAACATTATACCTCTAAACTTCCATTATTGACAAGGCCTCTTAGCCCTGTGAGCTCTTCAGCAGTTGAATCTCAACAACTTTCTAGAACTCTTCCACCATCTCCTGGTACCAGTGCGCTGGTGCTCTTCCACAGGTGTTCACTGTTGTTCCTCTTCTGCTCTTTAAAGATCTTTAGCAGTCTTCTGGCTTCCCATGAACCTTCCCAGACCTTAGTGCTTCCAGATCATTCTAAGTGAAACTCATTCAGTTCACTCCAGTCAAGATACAAAACATGACTAAGCAAAAGATCACACAAGGGCATATTTTCTTGCAGTCTTTGTTATAACACAATGGGTTTCGCAGGAGAGATCCTTCCTCAATTGACTGAGTGTGAGGGATGCTGTCTATATAGAGCTAAACTACTGCATGAAGTTTTTGTGTCCTGTGTACCTATTTGGAACTTTTGAAAAAATGATGGAGAGGGTAGGGTCATCAGGGAGATTATGGGATAGTTATTTGGTGTGACTGCAGGGCTGGGTCTTCCATGACAGGTCTATGTTTGAGGTATTGCTGTGGCCAAAGCAAATCTCTCTGAGTAGCTGTGGAGCATCTAGGACAGCCTTGAACTGCAAGAGCAGCAGCTCTTTGACTGATGGCTTCCACGATTTCTAAAAAAAGAGGAGGGTTCAAGTTGAGAGCGTTGCTAGTTTCAATAAGTGTTCAGAAATGGAGGCAGTGTTAATCATGGCCCAATAAGACTGGAGATTCTAACATCTATCAGTGAGATCATGACCTCTCTGATCATTAAAGGAAAAACGGAAGGGTTGGGATTTGGTTTTCTATCTAGCAATGGCATTGGATTTTCTCTTTAAATGGGCAGTTATTATGTTAGACTCAAACTGTTAACTTGATATTGCTTAAACTCAATAGTACCTCAAATCTGAGTTTAGGTTTTCCACCTTCAGCTGAGTTAGTTGAGTTGGCATAAATATTGTTTGGATATTCTCCAGGCATTGGTACACAAAGTCCAGGCATCTCTAGCTCCCTCCTTTCTTTGATCTCCCATTCACATTACGAAGTCTGTGTTTGCTCTACACTCATTTCTGCTTCCTCAAGCCATCAGTATTGTATATTTCCTAACAGAACTTTGTATTATTTGCATAGCACAAATTTGGGTTAATCTCAGGTAAAGGATTTAAGAGTGGTAAACTCCCTCCATGCCTTTCTCTTTGGCCAGGTGTGGACTCCCTACCACAGTCTGCTAATAATACTAAGTATTATTGTCTTTATCAAACATTTTCCAAACTTGTTTCATATTATTATATGCAGGAAGGTTCGCTTGATTGTGCTACTCAGCTGTGACAGTAGGTGTCACTCCCTACATTTGCTACTAGATCTGTACTAGGTTAGCACAGGAAATGAATAAAAGGCATGAACTCTGCTAGCTGAGATTCCTCTCTAATAAACACTTTTGGGGAACAGTTTAGTCAGCTGTTATAACAAAAGCCTGACACAACCTATGAAGGGAAAAGGTTTATTTTTTAGTACACAGTTTTGGAAGTTCTAGTCAATAACCAGAAGTTTATTGACTTTGGGCCTGTGGCAGTACTTGAAGATAAAAGAAGCGTGTGATAGAGCAAAGCCACTCGCCCGTGGAAGGGAAGCTAGAGAGAAAAAGAACAAAGCACCGGGTTCCCACTGTTCTCCTCAGTGACTCAGGAAACTTCTACCAGGCTCCACGTCTTGATAGGGCCACCCTGGCAACCAAACTTTTAGTGTGTGCGCTTGTGGACATTTAAGATGCAAACTACTGCAGGCTACAACCTTAAAAATAAAACTGTCTGTCTTTGCTTTATACCTGAACTGAAAAATTAAGAAAAACAAAGCAAAACACTTGCTCAACTCATGTGAGGTTAATCTATTTTGGCTAAATATTGATCACTTCACTGTGAAGATTTACAAATACTAGCAACAGTATACTGCAGTGGAAGAAGTTTTAAACAAAAAAGAGAAGCGATGAAACTTGTTCTTGGAGTTTCTCTGAATTTGGTTTTAGAATTAAATACAATAATTATTTGAGGGAGGTAAAGCAAACAAAATTTTCATTTGGTGTTTAAATTAATTTAAGTTCTAACTAATTAATTAATTCCATTTTGATTTCAAACTTCAACTCATCCTTATACTCATTCTTGCCAGCTTCTTAAGAATAGACTCATTTATCTAATTCTAACACAAAAACAATTATTCTGTTCTTATAAAATATTATTATATGATACTTAGGTACTTTGGCATAATCACAGATATATTTCCAAGGGAAATGCACTGGTCTAAGCCAGAGAGAAATGTTCTTTCAGATTCCATGTGAAGTGACCAGGCTAAGAGCGAACAAGACAGCACACCTAAGAAGAGAGATGTTGCCACATCAATTTCCTTAGCTCTTATAGCAAAAATGACCATAAAAGTTCGTCTTCTTGGAAATCACTGGAACATGATGTTTAAAGACGAAAATGTGAGTGTTTTGGCAAAGAAGTGTTAGGAATTTTCTTTTGGAAATCTCCTTTGTTCTTAAGCAAAAACCTAAGGTAAAGAATAGTCTGTCTAAATGTGAGTTTAGCCTTATAAATATTCATAGTCACAAAATTATTTTGTGTGAATATACCATATACAGATACTAAAAACAAAATATCTAGAAGAATATTGTTTGTAATAGCAAAACAAACAACCAAAACCCTGAACAACCTAAAATTCTACCAACTAAAGACTGAAATCTGTGATTCATCCTTTCAAAGGATTATATATATGTGCTACTATGGAAATATGTATGCAATTTAGTGAAGACCAAACCAGGACTCAGAAACACATACACAGTATGTATGTTTTGGGTAGGATGACAAAAAAATTGATAATTTGGGT
>PVKN010035424.1:0-11641 GCA_004027915.1 Capromys pilorides | reverse complement strand
CTTCTTCTTCTTCTTCTTCTTCTTCTTCTTCTTCTTCTTCTTCTTCTTCTTCTTCTTCTTCTTCTTCTTCTTCTTCTTCTTCTTCTTCTTCTTCTTCTTCTTCTTCTTCTTCTTCTTCTTCTTCTTCTTCTTCTTCTTCTTCTTCTTCGGCTGGGCTGTGCTCACTGTCTTGTTCCTGCCCTAGTCTTCCTGCTGGGATCCCAAGCACTGCCACACAAAGCTTTGACATCTCCTTATCACTTGCATTTCAGACTTTCCATGTCCTCAGGTTTTCATATTTATTCTAAGTGTTCTATTAAGACATTTTGAATCAAACCTATTCTTTTCTTGAAGAGGGTGTCTATGTAGATATTTAGATTTTTTGTTTAACAATTTTTCCATGTACAGCACATTGAGAAAGTTACAAGAGAAAAGGAAGAATTCAAACAATTAAACAAAAGAATAGCACTAGATCTAATTTAAGGAGCTTACCACAGTGTAAAGGATTTTTTGTTTTATTTTATTTTGTTTTATTTTTTGACCATTTAGGAATTGGCTCCAGATATTTTTTTCTTTTAATTTTGAGAGTAGGCAGACTGACCAGGATAGGCTTGAACTCATGACCTTTCTGGCTCAGCTTCCGTATGCCTTGCGTTACAGGCATGTGCACCACGCCTGGCGGTACACTAAAGATGTTTAAACATTAGTTTTCAGTTTAGTAGTGCGGTGATGAATTACCTGTGAGGTAATAACAGTTTTTTTCTATATTAGAAATCTGTGTAAGCTTAAATTTTTATAAATAAATACTTGGAAGTATCAAAGCACTTTGGGAAAAATGAATGAGAAAGTTGGTGTAGGGTAAGAGCTGCATGGCCCAAGTCCTTCTGACATGCAATGGTTGCATTTCGGCTTCTTTATTTAGATGATCTGATTTAAGTAATGAACAGAATAAAAACAGAGGAAAGCAAAGGTAGGTGTGAGCTGAGAACTTGCAAACTTGTAAGTCTTAGTTTTCTCTTTCTCGGACAAAATACTTGACATCCAGAGTTAAAGGAGGAGCAGCTTATTTAGCTCACAGTTTGAACAAGTTTCAGTCCATCATCAGTTGGCTCCAAGACAGAGTGACTGACAGACAGACATCACCAAGGAGAAACAGCTTATGGTGGGCAGAGGGCAGTCAAGCAAGGGAGGTAAGGCAAGCCTCTTCTATTGTATCCAGCCTACTGGGATTGGGGTTGTGTCAAACGATCAGTAGACTGACTTAGTAATCATGTACCCTTAATTCTAGCACACTTTAGCATTGCACCATGAATCGATCACACACTCTAGATTTGATCGCCTCTGAAAAAGCCCACCTATGACTACATTAGGCTTTGGGGAGACCTCTAGATATACGCTCTAATGCTGCTCATATCATCTTTATTAATTTATGACTCAGAAACCTGTTTATTCCATGTATGAGCTAAAGGAATGACTTGAGCTAAAACATTGCAAATCTAAATTGCAAATACAGTATTCAGTTATGGAAGGAAGATTAAACTCACACGTTTACCCTGTCTTTATGAAGCCCTCCCTTGGCTGCTACTAAGAGAACAAACAGCTACAAACCAAGACAGACAAAGAGAACAAGGGAGGGGCTTCTGCAGGTAAACTGTGAACAAGCTGCTGAAGGATGGAGTGGAACTGAAGATGTAGATTTGCAGCAAGATCAGGAGGCCGCGTATGCAGAGGGAGCGTAGTAACCACAGTACAAAGAGCTCACTGTACAGGAACACAGAAGCAGCTGGGGTGGAGAGTGGCAGGGTGAGTCCTGGGCTGTGGCCGGACCAGGAGCAGATGGCACGGCAAAAAAAACCAGACCCTTCCCCCAAGAAGCGGACCAAGTGACCAACTGGTCCTTCCAACTGTCTAGCACCCTCCCCACATGGAGCATTAAGTCCATCCAATATTGCTACTATTTTCCTATCATTGTCATCAAAGACCAAAGTGTCATTTACTACCTGAATAGGTTGAATGAAAGATGAGTGACTCCGGAACACTAGGCATGGAGGAGGGGAAATTAGAGCTCAGAGTTTTATGGAACATTTGCTGGAATACTCAAAATTACTCTCATCTTTCTCAGTTCTTTCTTTTCCTTTCCTTTCCTTTCTTTCCTTGCCTTGCCTTTCCTTTCCTTTCCTTTTCTTTCCTTCTTTCCTTTCCTGTATCACAGAATATACAGCCAGGAAGCTGTCCCAAGATGAGAAAGAAGAGGGCTACTACTTCTGTGGAAAAACTATACCATCTGGAGCTACTGGTTGGAGAACAGACAGAATGGCCAGCTCCCTGCAAGATGGGTCAGGAGAGGAATCAGGTTCCTCAGATCTGCCTAAAGGCACTTCAGCCATGTGCACGAAGCATCCATCCAGTTCCCAAGCTCCAAGTTTGGGCAGAGGGTAGGGGTATAAACCCCAGGGGCTTCACCCTAAGCTATCTTCCTATCCTTTCTTAATTTTTATTTTATATTTAATTTTGAGACAGGGTCTTAGTGAGTTGCTACATTGCCCAGACTGAGCTCTAACTTGTGATCCTCCTACCTCAGCCTCCCAGGGTGCTGGGATTATAGATGTACACCACCATGCCTGGCTGTCCCATCTTAAATATAACTGAACAGCCTTGGATGACTAAAAGTTAAGGAAAACAGTGAACATTGGCAGGTGAAGGCAAGGTTGAAGCAAGGAATAATAATAATAATAATAATAATAATAATAATAATAATAAGAAGAAGAAGAAGAAGAAGAAGAAGAAGAAATAGCACAGGATTAAATGATAGAAACATTAAAACTGTTGAGGCTGGGGCTGTCACTCACAGGACCTTGTGCTTATCAGGAAGTTTCTTATACTGCTGAGCTATCTCCCTGGCCCTGCCTTATTATTCTTGGAGAGATTTGAAAGATTAATAATAAGTCTATAAACAGTGCTGGCTATGGTGGCACAAGTCTGTGACTCCATAACTAGGGAGGCTGAGGCAGGAGGATCATTCTGATCTCCAGACCAGCCTGAACTATAAAGTGAGTTCAAGGCCAGCGTGAACTGCATAGTGAGCCTCTGTCCTAAAAAGATAATAAATAAATGAATAAATAAATAAATACAGTAACAGGTTATTATGATGAAAATAGAGTTCTTAGAAAAAATGACAATAATCTTTTCATAAAAAAATCAGTAGTCAGTGTTGAATGACAAATTCTAGGAATGAGGAATTTGTAGAAAACTTGAATAAGATGCAAATCATAAAACAATCAGTTTGGAGAGCCTCCTATTTAATTCCTGGGAGTTTCAAGAAGTGCTAGAGAGAGAAGCATTATAAAGACCTCAAGAGAATTTACCAATACTGATGTATAAGAGGAAGCTGAGGACAGAGCTCAAGAAATGAAAACCACTAGCAAGGTAGAGTTATACATCTGCAGTCCCAGCCACTCAGGAGGCTGGAACAGAAGGGTGACAAACTCAAAGCCAGCCTGGCAGGTACTGAGAAGACTTCAGGCAGATCACCCCAGCACAGGAGAGTTCAAAAATAGCTTGGGTGACAAAAACAGTGAGGCATGGTGGTGTATACTTTTGATCACTGTACTCTGGGAGGCTGAGGCAGGAGATTTATAAATTTGATCCCAACATAGACAACTTAACAAGACTGTGTCCAAATAACTTAGAAAAGGGCTGGTTATAGAGCTCAAGGTGAAAGCTCTGGGTTCAATTTTCTGTACAAAACAAATAGACAAACAAAAAGCCCCACCAAAACTTATATTAAAAATCCATAAGCCAAAGATATAGAAAAAGTTTAAAGTATTACCAGAGAAAGGAACAGAAAGAATTCAAAGAATGAAATTTAGGAACAGAATAATGGAACAGTAAAATTATACTTCACAACATCAGACATTAAAGATAAGAAAAACTCTCAAGATCATGAATGAAAATGATTTCAACCTAGGTTTATATCAAGACCAAGAGAGATGAGTTTGGCCAAACTGAGCCTTACTGAAACTTATCCAAGTGAGACAGTTAAATGTGTATCCACACCATTCCTTAGAAAGTTGTTAGGAGACAGCTCCAGCAAAAGAGCAGGGTAACCAGAACCCCCAAAAGAACATTATCAATGCAAGCATGTGACGGGAAGACTTCCTAGGATGACAGTCCTGTGTTAGGGCAAGAGTGGAGGTCTCTGAGCGTGACACCCAGAGAGACAGTGTAGGCAGATGGGAAAGCAAAGAGAACAAGGAGGTGGCTTTATCTCTGGAGTATTCAGGCATACTATATACACTGTTTAAATAGCTGAGAGTTCTGCTTTGACAAAGGAGGAGAATAGACTAGAAGGGAAGGGATGTAGTGTAGGAGGGAAATCCCTCCGGAACAAAGACTTTAAAAGACATGGGTCAGTATCTGAAATTATAAATTAAAAGAGCAGCATGACTTGGCTCTTTCATTTTGAATTCTAATCATAGTATTAACTATACATAAGCTGGGGTATGTGTTGTCAAATTTTCAACTTGTCTATGATCTTCTGTAATACTCTTTTTCTTCCTTGTGGTCTTTTGGGTGGAATTCACGCCTTCACATGAGCTGTAGCCACAGCCCTTTTTGATTTTTTTTTTGAGACAAGGTTTTTCTAAGTCCCTAAGGTGCCTTGGTATTCTCTGATGTTCACCTCTCCTAGAGTTGGATCAGAAGAATACCCTGTTTATATAGCCCCGTAAACCAGGGATTGAACTCAGGACCTTGCGCTTGCCAGGCATGCGCTTAAGTCACTCACTGAGCTATCTCCCCACCCCTGTACAATACTTTGAAAATGCAATTTTGTGACTACTGTGTCTGACATTGCCATAGTTACTAATAAACTTTATTTGTGCATCTTTAATCTTCTGGTCCTCAAGTGTTCAAAAGAAAGTTTAAAGGGCTTTATTGTGTCAAAATATCAGAACTATAACTTAAGAAATAACATAGAAGTTGTTCCAAATGCAGATAACTGAAAGCATGGCAAGTGATTGTTTAATCAGGTAGAGAGATGAAAGATGAGGTCACCAGGGCAAGAAGGGAGTATTTTCCATGCTACATCTTTCCTTAACTGTGTGAATTTTTAGTGACCGTGAGCACAGTGCCAACATTTCTCTCACGGCCCTGTTTCCTTCATCGGGGCTATCCATCCTACCCTTTCTGGTCTGCCTTGTCGCTATAGCCTGCCAGTTATGCCTGCTTTGGAGGCTGAGCCTCAGCACTGTCCTTCTGGCCGGCTCTCCTGAGCTGCTGTGAGCCTTTGCCAGGCCACCTTGCCCCGAGCTCCCACAGAACTCCACACTTCAGCCTAGTCTAGTGCCTGTTACTCTATCATCATTCTCTAGGCAAATGTTATGTCACTCCCAAAATGCAAGTTCCTTCAAGCACAAAGGTTGCTTTTTTTTTTTTGAGACAGGGTCTTGCTGTGCAGTTCAGGCTGAACTTAAATTTACTTTTGTAGCACAGGCTGGTCTTGAACTTGCACTGATCCTGCTGCTTCAGCCTCCCAAGTGCTGGGATTTCAAGTGTGCACGCTTGTTGTTTATTGTACATGCTTAGTAGGACCCGCACACAGTCGACATCAAAAGTATTTTTGATGGCTGGCCAGATAGCTCAGTGAAGTAAAGTGCATGCTTAGACAGAGTGCAGGGATTGGGGTTTGATCCCTGGTGCCACATACCCCACCAGCCCCAGCCCTGGGGCAAACTGAAATGGTGATTGAGACTGGGCATGATGGTGCATGCCTGTAATCCCAGTGCTTGGGAGGCTGAAAACTGGAGGATTACTATGAGTCTTATCTGTGTAGTGAGATGCTGTCAACCCTGTACTAAATACATAAAAAATCAAACAAACATGCATTTTTGAAATGAAATGAAATAAAGGAAGAGAGATGTGCAGATCAAAATGGAAGAAAGTCAGCGGTTCTATGAATCCTTTTGTAAAAGTACGTAAGGCATTATCTTATTTTTTCACCTCTAATAATCAATGTTCTATTCTAAGATAATAATTTGTACTTTTATGTTTTCCTTTATGGTGTTGGGGATCAAACCTGTAGTGTGTTAGGCAAATATTCAGCCAATGAGCTTGGGTCCCAGCTGTTATTCATGTCTTATTACCTCAAATCTGAATATATCATACATTTGATGGCAGGTGTAGATTTTTAACTGGAACCATTTATTCTTTTACCTGGTAGGTAAAAGAATGGTGCTTCTTACAGTCAGGACCCAGAATTCCTGATCCCAGCACAAGTGAGGGGAGTCGCCTGCTACACGTGAGCCAAATATGTGAAGGTGTCACATGGACCTGGAGTTCTGAGCTGGGCTTTTAGAAGCTGAAGAGCAGGAACTGTGAGAACTTTGAGCCACCTCAGCTTCTTGGCTGGAAAATGAGGAGGAAGCAGTCATGGAGGAAGAAGGAGAAGCAATGTGATCAAGATGTGCTCCTTTTCTAAATAAACTACAAGGATGGTTGCTGAACGAGAAAGCCCTTTCATACCCGAGCCGGGTTGACGGCAAATACGAAAAGCAAAAGGCCCATTTGGTCCATTGGTAGCATGGAAATAACATGTTTTAACTAGGTTTCACAGGCTGCCCTGCCAGCAAGGGGGTGGGGAGTGGGGAGGATTATTGACAGGAAAACAAGGACTCTTATTTCAGGATGCGTCATCAGTCAGTTAAGAAAACTTGGAAAGTGGAACATTTCCATGTTCTTACAGGCCACGACACCAAAACCAAAACCCAAATGAGCCATGGCTGGGTCAAACCCCTGATTTTGCAAAACCTAGGCCCCAACCAGCTCTGGCTGCGTACAGTCAAGAGAGGGGCAATATTTAGAAAGTATTTTTTAGAAGACTAGCAGAATATTCAGTCCAAAGGCTAAAACCTCCTCTACTACACACTAGGGGAAAGCAGGTTACATTAACTGTGCTAAAACTATTTGTCCTGACAATTAGCAAATTAACAGTAAATATGTCCCAAAATACAACTCTTCTGCCAGTGACAATTACGGTATGCTAAGGGGTTATATTTATTTGTTTGTTTATTTATTTGGTACAGGATCTTGCTATGCAGTTCAGACATGTAGTGCTCCTTCTGTCTCAGCCTCCCCAGTGCTGGGATTATGGCCTGGTTTTATGGCCCATGTGGCTCACCATACTGGGGATCAAACCTGGGTCCTTATGCTTGCCAGGCAGGCACTTACACTGCTGAACTATTCCCAGCCCAGCTAAGGGATTACATTAATGAGCAAAAGATTCAACCCCAAATACAATTTAATGGATATCCTGATCATACATACTCTCTACTTTCATCTCTCTTTTATTAGGATTTGAGTTTTTTTGTTTGTTTGTTTTTGTTTTATTTCTTCTCATTGAACTAAGAGAAAGTAGTTGCATGCACAGTCCATAATCGCAATGGATTATTGGCAGAACTGGCAATGTCACAAGCTGTTGATTCAAGCCTTTTACAGCTCAGCATACTGACCTAGCTTTATATTTTATGCCTCGTGGTTAAACTTTTCTGCTGGGTGGTTAAGGGCAAGTTAAATCAAGACCTGCATAACAAAACATGTAATTTTTGTATCTCCCAAGGTCAGTCAAATCCCCTCAGGATTTACTTTGAAATCATGTACAGTGCTTTGTAGAATGGTTGTCAGTTTCAGCTGTCTGGATGAGTCACAGCCATTGCTTGACCAGTTTGCTCTCTGTGAAAGTCTGAGAGAATGTTTTCTCTCTAGATGACTCTCCTTAGGCACACTATACATCATCTATCTCTTTCCTCTGTTGTTCCATAATCTCCTTTAGCAGAAAATTTGGAACACCACTGAGTTATAGGACGTTATAGCACAGGTTCTCTTATGTCCTGAGTCCTCACTGACCTTGAAGGGCTAGAGCCCAAATATTGGCAATCTTTGTAGCCCTTCTTTTTCATTAATTTTTGGTCTATAAACTTACATTCTTAACTTTTCAGAAGAGAAGCTTATGATACTATTACTCTATAACATAGGTACTTGAGCTTAATATCACTGTTTTTCTGAATATCAAACATCTTACACTTAACTTGGAATAGAATTTGAGTCTTAATTTTACATTGTCTTTATAAGTTCTAAATGGACAGCAGGCAGTAAGTGTCTAAAAATCATCACGAATAACAAAGAAGTAGCCAAGAAACCATTGTTTTATTTATTTATTTTTATTTTTGAACAGAATAGATTTATTAGGGGAAAAAAAGCTCATGTCCGAAAGAGGAACAGGAGGGGGCCCTAAGTCAGTTGTCCCCCTAGATACCATTGTTTGAAACATGAATTTTAGAAAGGGCCAAACAATAATGTTTCTTCTAATATTGAGCAAACTGATTTCTGTCATCAGATTGCTCCTTCCCGGGCACTGAATTAAGAGTTTCCTACTAAGCAAATTCTATTGGAGTACACTGGAAAAAGACCTTCATTAAATTTTTTTTTTTTAAAAAAGAGATGAATCATTGTGTGCTTCCAGTTTATCTAACCATTCTTTTTATTTTTTAAAAAATAATTTGTTTGTTTATTTATCTATTTAATGCATTTGGTGCAGGGTCTCACTATGCAGCTCAGAGTTGTAGTGATTCTCCTGTTTTCAGCCTCTGCAGTGCTGAGATGACAGGTGTGCGCCACGATGTCTGGTCTTGGTGGCTGGCTCAGTGTGCCTGGGGGTAGGTCGAGCACAATGCGTTGTGATGGGATTGAACCCCAGTCCCTGGACTTGCCTAAGCAGGTGCTTAGTCTGCTGAGCTATCTTACCAGCCCCATTCATTTGTTTTTAAAGGAAACAGAATTTTTGTTGTTGGATCATTTAACCATTAGATTTTAATCCTATCTAGGTGATAGTTGTATGTGTTAGTGTAAAGGTAAAAAAATTTTTTTGTTTCTGTTCCTGTTTTTTGAGACAAGGCTTTGCTGTGCAGTCTAGGCTGATCTTGAATTCTGGCTCTTCCTGCTACAGCCTGGTGCTGGGGTTACAGGCATACATCACTAAGCTCTGCTGGGATTTTTCTATTTTAAATGATTCATTTTTGTACCTTCCATGAATTATTTCCAGGCTCTAAATATTATGCAAATTTTTCTTTAAACTCTAGCAATAATAAAGAAATGATCTTTACTGCCTGAACATATGGACCAGAATCTTTTGGGACCATCTCACTGCATAACTGGGTCTCATTGTTACTGAGATTCTACTGAATTCAGTCTGTATCATTAGAACTTTATCCTCACAGTTTAAATTTTCTGACACTTGGTAAAAGTCCAGATGATTTATAAGTGCCCATCCCACCCTCCCTCAGCTCTGAGAGTTCTAGAGATATTTCATATTTCCAGACATTGTTGTTGTTTTAGTCAGGTTAAAGAGGTTTGTGTGAATGGATGCAAATGGCATATATCTACAAATTGAGTTCTTTGGAGACAAAGATACCCCTTGTAGCCACAAACATGCCTATTTACTTGGGTAAAAGGAATGTTTTGTGCAGGAACGACAGGCTGACATATATTTATTAATGTCTCTCATACTGTGTGACAAAATCTGGCAGAGTAACTATGAATGGAACAATTTGTCACAGTTTGGAGGAGCCATTTCATACACAGAACCATGCCTTTGTTCCAGCTGCCTAGAGCATTTTAGTTGTCTAAACGATTTCTTGGGCAAAGTTCCTGAAAAATTTTTCCTGTCATTTGCTACACTTTTAGCTCTTCCCTGGATACGTGAAATACACTGTCTTGTCTTTGAAGCCTTGATTTCTTTCTGGCTGCTGTGATCTCACTTGTCTTCACTGGTCTTCCCTTCCCTGATTATTGCTGCTGTGAGCTTAAATTTTTATTTACTTTTAAGAAGAAGTTGGGTTGTAACTACTACTCATAAGATAGGAGAGAGCAGAGAAATTACTGTAATTGTGTGTGTGTGTGTGTGTGTGTGTGTTCAGGGTCTCACTACACAGCTGGGACTCATAGTGATCCTCCTGTTTTCTGCCTCCCTAGTGCTGGGATTACAGGTGTGCGCCATGACACCAGGACTCCATTGCCCGCTTAGCATGCCTGAGGGCGGAGCTAGTTCAGCTATGCGTTCAGGCTGGCCTTGAGCTCAGTTTGTAGCCCATGCTGCTCTCAAACTCACAATAGCTCTCTTGACTCGGCCTCCCAAGTCCTGAGACTACAGGTATGCACCACCACACCCAGCTACACAAACATATTCTTATAAGGTCTTAAATACTTATAGTAGAGCTGGAGAGATAGCTCAGCAGATTAAGTGATCCTGGGCATGGCATGCTGAACTAGCTCCGCCCTCAGGCATGCGCCCCCACACTTTGGTGGAAATTACATTTTAACTTGATGCTATTTTAAGCTAAAATGAAATCATCTGCACAGAGGAGAGAAATATTGCCACAGTTTACAGCATGCCAATGTAGAGATTTAGACAATCAGTTTATGTAACACTGGGTTTGTTCCAAATGTTTATATTCAAAGGGATCAAGACTATAAGTAGCATCTCCCAAAATTACTTAGCTAGCAGTTTTTTCTTGTCATCTCTTAGATATTTCTCCAAGCCTGTGTGACCATACTCTTTTGTTTTTTCTTTTTGGTACCAGGGATTAAAGTCAGGACCTTGTGCTTGCCAAGCAGGCTCTTAGGCTGCTGAACAAGCTCCCTGGCCTCCAAACTTTATGTATTTTTATATTTTATGCTTCATTTATTTTTTTGTGGCCAGCTCAGTGGGTCCTGAGGGAGGGGCTGGAGCAGCACGTGGTGCCCAGCATCCAACTGCGTTCCCTGCACTTGCCTAAGCAGGTGCTTTAATCTGCTGAGCTACCTCACCGGCCCCTCTCCATATATTTTTTAATATAGGTTGAATTATGAGTTGTCAAAAATAGATTTTGTAATACTAAGGACCTTACAATTTGACTCTACTGGGAAATGGAGTTGTTGCAGATATAATGAGTAAAGATGAAATCAGAACACAACACCTTGGCATCCCAAAGAAGACGGCCACGTGAAGACATAGACGGGGAAGACAGAGCCAAGGACTGCACAGAAGCACCTGGCAGCCTAGGAGCACCCGGCAGCACCGCTGGCACCAGCAGCTAAGGAGAGATGTGAGCTGAAGGTCCCTCGAAGTCCACGGCACACTCAGCGCTGGCTGGTGCCTTCGCCCGTCACTCCTCGGCACTGTGAGGATGACTCTCTGTTGTTTTTGAGCCAGATGCTCTTCGATGCTTTGTTATAGCTGCCTGAAAAAAGGAACACAACTTCCCTATAGTTCAACTATTGTTAAAGAGTTACTCAAGTTTTTGCATTTTTCCACAAGTTTTCTGTACATAGGCACACACAGACATGCAAGTACGTACTGGTGTTTTTTCTTTCTAGAGTACATTGAAAGTACAACATAAAAGCGTCCTGACCCAAATTGTAGTTGTTTTCTTTCTCTCTTTCCCTTCATTCCTTCTATCTTTCCTTCCTTCTTTCCATTTTTATTCTCTTTTTCTCTATTTGCAAGACTGGGATTCAAATATAGTGCTTCATAAACACTATGCAAATGCTGTACCACTAAGCTACACCTTCTGTCTCATTACTTTTACATTCCCTCCCTTCCTCTTCTCCTTCCTTCCTTCCTTCTTTC
>PVKN010035423.1:0-11637 GCA_004027915.1 Capromys pilorides | reverse complement strand
ATTCACTTCATAGACCAGCAGAAATCCACAGTACAGTTGTCCAAACCATCCCGCTTACATTTATAGATGTATCTCTTATTCACTCCCTCACCTGTCCTTCTCATCTCAGTAAGTCCTTCCTTTTGAACAGGTTCATCCCTATTCCCAGTATCTATTGTACCCTTTAGATTTTATTTTCGCTTTCAAGTTCTCACACCAAGGAGACAATACCAGGTTTATATATGCAGATCTGATTTATGTCAATTAAGGATATGGTCTCTAGTTGTATCCATTTGCCAAACAAAGCTTCAAATTTATCCTTTTTTATACCTGAGTAATACCTCATTATATACAAAATACCATATCTTCTTTATCCATTCCTCAGTTGATGGGCATTTGGCTTGTTTTCAAGATTTATCTATGACAAATTGCAGTGCTATAAACATGGTTGCACATAACTCACTGTGGCATATTTTTACTTCTTGTGGAAAAATACTCAGAAGGGGAATAGCTGGATTGAATGGAACCTCCAATCCTAGTTTTTTGAGGAATCTCCACACTGATTTCCATAGTGGTTGTACTCCCAGTAACAGTAGAGTATTGTTTATTTTTTCCCACAGCATTTGCAGAATTTGTTATATATATATATATATATATATATATATATATATATATATATATATATATATATTTTAGGGAAGGGTCTACAGGGTGTTCAGGGTCTCACTACTAGATCAGACTCATAGTGATCTGCCTGTTTACAGGCTTCCAAGAGCTGGAATTATAGGCGCACACCACTGCCCAGTCTCAATTGCCATCTCAGTGTGCCCTGGGGGTAGGTCTGGCACAGCAGGCCTGGGAATTGAATCCCCGGCTCCTGTGCCTGCTTGCAGGTGCTTTAATCAACTGAGCTATTTGGCTGGCCCTGTTGACTTCTTGGTAATAGCCATTCTTTCTAGGGTGAGATGGAATCTCAGTGTTTAATTTTCATTTCTCAAATGACCAATGATGTTGACCATTTTCATATATTTACTTGCCATTTGTATTTCTTCCTCTGAGGAGTGTATATTCATCTCAGATGCCCATCTTTGAATTGGTTCTTCAAATTTTGAAGGCCTGATTTGTTTTCTAATTCTTTATATGTTCTAGATAGAAGACCTTTGTAAGAGGGACAGTCGGCTATAATTTTTTCCAGTTTGTAGGTTTTCTTTTTATTCTGTTGGTGATTTCTTTTGACTTGCAAAAACCTTTCAAAAAGATGAGAACCCATTTGTTGATTCCTTGAAGTATTTCCTGTGCAGTTTGGTTTTTGTTCATGAACTCTCTACCTACCCCTATGTCCTTAAGATTTCTACTTACATTTTCTTCTAGAAGATTTATTGTTTCTGTTGTAATGTTTAAATCTTTGATCAATTTTGACTGTAGTTTAATGCATGACGATAGACATGGCTGTAATGTTATCATTTGACATGTGGAAAGGCAGTATTTCCAGCACCATTTATTAGACAGGATATTTTTCTTCCAGTGAACATGTTTGTCCCCTTTATCAAAGACAAGGTGGTGGGGTGTGTTTATAGTTGTGTCTGCGTCTTCTCATCTGTGCCACTGATCCTCATGTCTGTCTCTATGCCAGTACCATGCTGTTTTACCACAGTAGCTTTATATTATAATTTCAGGTAAGGGATTGTGATGCCTCCTGTCCTACTTTTTTTGCCGAGGATTTCTTTTGCTATTCTAGGTCTCTTTTCATTCCAAATGAATTTTAGGAATGTTTTCTCTAACTCTCTAAGGTATACTAATGGTATTTTAATCAGAATTGCATTGAATCTATATAACAATTTTGAGACTATAGCCATTTTTACAGTGCTGATTCTTCCTATCCTGGAAAGGAATATCTTTCCATTTTCTCAAATCCCCTTCAATTTCTTTTCTTAGAGTATTGTAATTTTCACTGTATAAATCTTTCACATTCTTTGTGAGACTGATTCTTAAGTATTTAATTTTTTTGTACTTCATTGTGAAATGTGTGGTTTCCATAATTTCTCTCTCAGTGCATTCATTGTTTTTATACAAAAATGCTCTTGATTTTTCAGTGTCAACTTTGTATCCTGTTATGCTAGTGAATTTGATTCTTAAATCTACAAGTCGCTTGGTGGAGTTTGTGAGGTCTTTTATGTAGACTATCGTGTCATCTATAAATAATGATATTTTTGCTTCTTTTTTTTTTCCCAATCCTTATTCCCTTTGCTTCTCTCTATTGTCTAATTGCTTCCACCAATGTTTTAAGAACTTGTATATTGAATAGGAATGGAAACAGTGTACATCATTGCCTTGTTCTTGATTTTAAAGTGAAGGCTTTCATTTTTTGTCTTTTTGTTATGTTGGATGTTTATCATAGATAGCTTTTTATCAAAGTGAGATATAACTTTTTTTTTTTTTTTTTGGTACGAGGGATCAAACATAAGACCTTGCACTTGTCAATCAGGCATTTATGCCTCTGAGCTATTCTCCAGCCCAAAGATTTGGCTTTTCTTACTTTTTTTTCAGGTGAGGGGGTGGTCACAGGGATCAAATTCAGAACCCTGTGCTTGCCACACATACTTATGCCACTGAAGTATCGCCATGGCTCAAATCATGAAATTGAGATAATGACCATGTAGTCCAATATTTTGTAGGATTTTCATCATGAATGGGTGCTGGACTTTGTCAAAAGATTTTTCTGCATCTAATGAGGTGACTGTATGTTTTTTTTTGTACTTAGCTCTGTTAATATGGTGTTATATGTTGCAGTTATTGATTTATGTGTGTTCAACGATCCCTGCATCCCTGTGATGAATCTCCCTTGATCATTGTGTATAATCTTGATAATTTGCTGCTTTCTGTTTGCCAGTGTTTTATTGAGAATTTTTACATCTATGTTCATTAGGGATATTAGCCTGTAATCCTCTTTCTTAGTTGGGTCCTTCTCTGGTTTTGGTGTCAGGGTAGTATTTGCTTCTAGGAATTAATTTGGGAGTATTGTTTCTCTTTCAATTTCATTAAAGAATTTGAGCAGTAGTAGTGTTAGGTCTTCTCTGAATTTTTTGTAGAATTCAGAAGTGAATCTGTCAACTTCTGGGCTTTTCTTTTTTGGTAAGTTTTTAATTACATCTCTAATTTCAATTTTTTTTTATGGCCAGCTAAGCCTGCCTCGTGGGTGGGGCTGGCGCAGCATGTGGTGCTAGGGATTGAACCATGGTCCCTGAGGTTGCCTAAGCTTGCCTAAGCAGGAGCTTTAGACCACTGAGCCATCTTGCTGGCCCAATTTCAATGACTGATTTTGGTTTGTGTAGGATTTTTATATCATTTTATTTCAGCTTTGGTAATTCATATATATCTAGGAATCTGTCCATATCTTCTGCACATTCCATCGTACTAGGATACCATTTTTCTAAGTAGGTGATATTCTGGATTTCTACAGGGTTTATTGTAATTTCACCCTTTTTATTACTAATTGTGTGGATTTGAGTCTTTTCTTTCCTTTTTTAAATAAGGTTGGATAAGGGCTTGCCAATTTTATTTAATCTTTCAAAGAATCAGCTCTTTGATTCTTTGTATTTTTTTTCTAATCTCCTGTGAATTAATTTCTGCTATGAGCTGTATAATTTCCTTCATCACACAAGCTTTTTGGCTTAGCCTGCTCTTTTTTTTTTTCTAGAAGTTGGAGATTAACCATTAGGCTGTTTATTTGTGCCTGCTCTGTTTTCTGGTTGTTGGTATTCACTGCTATAAATTTCTCTCTTAGGACTGCTTTCATTGTGTCTCATAAGCTGCAGTATGTTGTATTTTCATTATTATTTAATTGTAGAAACTATCTAATTTCTTCTTTAATTTCATTTGTGACCTATTGGTTGTTTAGGAAGATGATATTTAATTTCCTTATGTTTATGACTTTTTTGGGGGGGTTTCTTTTGCCATTGTTTTCCAATTTCATTGCCTTATTGCCAAATAGTATGCATGGGATAATTTCAGTTCCTTTGCATTTACTTAAGCATGCTGTATGAGTTAGTATGTGGTCTATTTCGGACAATGTCCCATGTGTGGCTGACAAGAATGTACATCCCAATATTGTGGGGTGGAACACTCTGTAGACACCTACTAAGCACATTTGTTCAAAAGTTTGGTTCAGTTCTAATATTTCATTGCTGATTTTTTTGTCTAGTTGATCTGTCTTTTTGTGACAATGGTTTATGGAGGTATCTCAATATAATTATATTGGTGTTTATTTAATATTTTGTACCTATTAATATTTATGTGGTTGGATGCACTGATTTTGGTGCATATATATTTATGATTGTTATCTCTTCCTCTTGGATTGTTCCCTTTACAAGGATGTAGTAATCTTTTTTTTTTAAAATTGAATTTTATGCTGGGAGGCCGAGGCAGGAGGATTGGTATGATTTTGAGACCAATCTGGGCTACAAAAGTGAGCTCAAGGCCAGCCTGAACTGCATAGCAAGACCCTGTCTCAAAAAGACAAAAAAATTTGAATTTTATATATTTGGTACAGGGTCTCACCACACAGCTTGGCCTCATAGTGATCCTCTTGTTTCAGCCTCCCCAGCAGTGGCATTACGGGCATGTGCCACCATACCTGGTTTTGGTGGATGGCACAGCATGCCTGAGGTGGGGCTGGTTTATCATATGGTACTGGGGATCAAGCCCGGGTCCTTGTGCTTGTCTAGGATGGCATTTAGACTGCTGAGGTATCTCTGAGGTATTCTGCAAATAGAATAGCTATCTCTAATTTTTTTCTAGATGCTTTTCATATGAAGTATAACATTCTATTCTTTTGCTTTCTGTCTTTGAATTTTTTTGAATTAAATGTATTTATTGTTTGCAGCATACTGTTGGATCTTGATTCTTGAAATATTCTGCTAGTCTGTATCTTTTGATTGGTGAATCGAGACCACTAACAAAGATATTATAGCTGATATATATTGACTTATCCTTGCCATGTTATTTTGCTGTTGTTGGCTCCCTCTCTTTCACCCTCCCTCTGTCTGTTGACCTTGTCTGGTGTATTTCTTCCATTTGGGTTTGTGAAGTTGTAGTCCTTGTTGTTTCTTTCTATAACATCCTTCAAAATATTTTGAATGTCATAAATTTCCTCAGATGTTCTTTGTCAAGGAAGTACCTTATTGCTTCATCTGTTTTGAAAGATAAGTTAGTAGGGTACATGAATCTGGGTTGAAGTTTTTCTTTAGAGCTTGAAATACTTTACTACAAGCTCTCATTGATTTGAAGGCTTGTACTGAGAAGCCAGCTATGATTCTGGTGGCCTTTCCTTTATAGGTGATTTGTTTCTTTTCCCTAACAGCTTTTAAGATTCTGTTCTTTTGTTGAATTTCTGGAATCTTGACTATGATATACCTGGTTGTACATATTTTTGATCATGGCTGATTGGATTTCTATGTGCCTCAAGTAATGTATGCCAAATTCTTTTTCTTTACTAGGGACACTTTCTGCCATAATGTTTGTGAATAGTTTTTGTGTGTGTTTTAAAAATATCATTAGTACTACCTGTTAATTTTTCAACTCAAATCTTCAGTTACTCGTTATTTTGCCTCATCAAGCAGCTGCTGTATTGATTTCTCTTGCTATTTTAAAGAATTTTTTCTTTTCGTGATCACTAACTGCTATCATGCCTTCCATATCTTAGATCCTGTCCTCGCATTGGCTTAATTTGCTGTGGATGCTTCCAGTGAAATTTTTATTCTCCTGGATATCTGCTTGAATCTGTCTTTCTGATTTCATTTTTATCCTATGCTGAACATTCATGACTTCCACAATTTTCTTAAACTCCTCTTTTTTACTGTCTGTATGTGCTCTAGAGTCACTAAGCATAGTTTTCACTGTGAACACTGTTTTTGCACTTGCCGGAAAAATTATTTCCAGTTTTTTTTTCTAGAGCCTCATTTAATTGCTTTGTTTTTACATAGAGGGTAGGTGGGTTACTTTTGGATTGTCCCATCTCATTGCTTTGTGGGTTTGCCTTTGGTGAACTAGAGGCCACTAAAGACTGAGGTTCAGTCTTGTTAAAATGTCTTCTCATTTCCTTTTTCTAATTTTAATTCCTGGGGTCATGCTTGTAAATTGCCTATGGTGGGTTGCTTTATTGAAGTATTTAGAACCCTTAGGAGCTGACTGTTCTGAGGTATCTTCTAGCTGTAACTGGTTTTGGGCTTTTGAGTTGATTGCAAGAGCCTACCTCTTCAATTTGTTGGGGATGAGAAGTTGCTGCCTGTTTGACCCAGCCCCTGGTTCTTTGGCACTGTCCTGCAGTATTTCCTGTGACCCTTAATCAATCTCAGTATTGGAATATCAGGAAGAACACATATTTAGTAGAATTATGCCATGTTTGGCTATATTGGTACAATCAACAATAGCAATAGCATTAAACACAGCCTAGAAAATGTCAAATTGGGCTTTTCATTAAATTGCTATCTTTGACAATATGCATTAGATTTGTAATGATACAACAAAATTTAAAACAAGCTAAAAAATTATATTCAGAATATGCAAGTCCTTAATATGTTAATTTCCCCTCAGGTTAAAATTTAAAATGGGTTAGCAAGAAAATAAATGGGAGAAATGGGAGATGAGGAAGATTAGAAGTAAGCATGGCAGACTAATCATCCTAGCTTTGGGAAACTGGTGCAGAGTCTTGGAGGGAAAGAAAAGTAAGAGATAACAGGAATTGAACCACAGCTGCAAAGAGGCTAGAAAGCATACTAACAGTCATATAAAAACAAGACCAAACAATGAGGAAATAAAAAAGATAAACAGGAAACCAAAACCAAAACCAAAACCACAACTACCACAACAAAAAATGAGAGAGAGAGAGAGAGAGAGAGAGAGAGAGAGAGAGAGAGAGAGAGAGAGAGAGAGATGAGAGAGAGCACCTGTTTTCAGGTATGTCTCTGCTGTTGCTGGTAGACAGTGGGTGGAGATAAAGCCCTGATCTGTGTTGATTTATCCCAGAGAGCCAGCAGTAGTTGTTTTTGGGGGGGTAGTGGATAATCTCAGTGGGCCTACACCTTCTGGCCAAGGCCAGATTCATTTGGCTTGCAGCTGTCAGCCTGCAAACTGGGCTTCAACCCAGCTTGGAGCTGCTAGACAGAGCCAGCAGATACTCTTGAGTTTTGAGCTCACCTGGCCCATCTTCAAGATGGCTCCTGGCCATCTTGTGTGGGATGACTGAGCCCTCAGCACTCATGCCCACTGAGTGCAGTCCTTCATGTCCAGTGTGTCCCCCATGGTGCATTGCTTTGGAAGCCTCTGGGTTTCCCAGAAGCCACCACATGTCCACGGGTTCAAATTGTTCCTTTTTCACAGTCATGAGTCCCATCTCAGGAAGAAGGTGCCACAAAGTACCTCCTTCTTCTTCACTCTCCATGGGTTTCAGTTCATGCTTCAGATCTTTCCTGGGTCCAGGGCACCTACTTCCCTCCTTTTTGTCTTCTTTGCAGTGTTATACTCCAGCATCTGACTGTGAATCTCAGAGAGGCTCTTTCTCTGCTGCTTATCCCTGTGCCATTTTGGTGCTTCTCCCCCATTATACACTTCTTGTTTAAAGGGTTGGTATCCTCTCTCCTTACCAACAAGCTGGTGGCAATGCCTTGGAGATGTTGTCAGTCTGAAGCCTTCTTGGGTAATGCAGGAGGCTCTCCACAGGAGGTGTTGTGACTTACTGGCAATAACATGGCTGCAGTAAACAGAATTTCCTCCCTTGGTGTTTCACTGAGAGCAGATATATCATGTGCTGTCCTTTTGTACCTCACACTTTTGTACCCTGCTCTGACTGAGCCTTCTTCCACTCTATTTGCCATTGAGTTGGGAATATAGGTCCAGATTAGCTGCTTCTATGATGTTCTCCCCTACTAATGGTTCAAGCCCTTGTGTTCTGGCACACAGTTATGTATGTGAGTGTCTCCAGTTATGCTGTCATGGTTGCCTCAATGGCCTGAATTGATTGAAAATATTTACTTTTCATGGTCATTTAGCCTTTGGAAAGAACTAGAAATTTCATGGTTCCTGAGCCAGTGGATAAAGTTGATGAGGACACACTGTTGCTTGTAGGAACCTGCCTTGCCATTGGATGGTGCTTGCCAGCAGCGTTCACCATATTTATGTTAGTATCTTTCATGGAAACACTCAGGAAAGAAAACTTTCAGAAGTACTTCATTAAGTGGCAAGAACAATGGAATAAATATGTTCAAACTGAGTGGGGAGTATTTTGAGGGGGATCATTGGCAACATGTCTTCCACTGTGACACACTATTAAAATTTAAACATTCACTGTATATTTTGATCACTTCACATTTATCATTATTATTGTACATTTTGCAGTTTTATTGACAATAAGAATCTAGGCCAGGGTTCATTACCAAGTACTGGAAGGACTCCCTCTGTGGTGCACAGTGTGTGGGACACCTATAGCTGTTGCTTTATTTGGTTTTCACAACCTCATGCCAAGGGAGTCCAGCAGGATTTGTCATGTTTCAGATATGGACACTCACATGGGAGAAGTTTGCCAAAAGTTATAAGAACCTATGAGCCCAGGTACTTGCCATGCCAGATAACAGGAAAAAACATTGCCCACGGTCACCAAATGGCCACTCATCTTGGGACATGAGATCACTAATTGCGGTGAGGGTACTTATTTTTACTTCCACCCAGTCTGTCAGCCCCGAAACACTCCAACATCTGAATGTGTTAATTTTTCATCACTTCCCTTTTCCCTACACAGGGACTGGCATTTGCTACAGCTGCTGGCCAGATTTTTCCTTTGTTGATGCCATGCTAACCTCTCCTGAGAGGATTTCCCTGAACAACTCAGGTAAAGGGCTCCCCATCACACTTCCTGCATCACCCAGGTTTATTCTATGGTCCTGCTGGGGTTTAGATCTTAAATGTCTCCCAATGGCCTCTACGTTAAAGGCTTGGTCAACAGCACACAGTGCTTCTGGGAAGTTGGTAAGACCTTGCAAAGATGGGGCTTAGTAAATGGAAATAGGGTCTGGGAAGGAGACTGTGTTATTACTTTTCTGTTGTGGGATAAGACACCAGACATCTGTTAATGTAAAGGAGGATTAGGTTTATTTTGGCTTACAGTTTTAGTCCAGGATCAGCTCTTCAAAGCAGAGATAGCACGGCAGCAGGACCTGGCAAAGGAAAGCTATTTAACCCACAGCAGCCAGGAAGCAGAGAGAAAGAGGAACCAGGGATAAGAAGATGACCATTTAGGAGGAGCAAATTGGTTTGGGGCAAAGATGGCATCTTTTATATTTCCCCAGTGCCTAAAGCAGACAGTTCCTGGGCCTCAGTGAGAATTTATGGTAGTTTTAAAAAGTTTTGAGTCATGTGTAGCAGCTGGACCCAATTTGATTCATTTACTACATTGTGTAGGATAAAGAAAAATCACACTTTCCATCATGTCCCTCAACCTTCAAGTCAGATCTAAAATTGGTTTTTGGAGAAATCTGGCCCAGGATGGCACTGAGCATATTTTTGTAGATCCTTGAAGACAGCATGATGTGATAGAAATGTGATCTGAGCCACTATGTGGTTTCAAATCTCCTACTAGTTGTCCAAAAAGAGGGAAAATAGTAGGTTAAATAAAATACTTCATTTGATCCTACATAGTAAAGAAATCTTCATTTCAGTCTGTAACTAATATGGATATTATCGCTGAGATATTTTGCAGTTTTTGGCAATGCATCTGAAATCTAGCATGCAATTTTTACATTTATGCCACATCTCAACCCATATAAGACACATTTTGAGTTGCCTGTAATTGCATATGACTTGTGGCTATGACACAGGATAGTGCAAATTTAAAGGTTTTTGTGAGATTGGAGATTGCAGGAAAATATGTGTAAAAATATTCTGTTTCAGAAAATCAATATTTTGGAAGGTACTGTGTGTCACACTGTTCTCTGCTGGCACAGCACTCTAAGGTTATTAGAGCAATCTTGTTCCCAACAACTTTTAAAGAATAGAGGCAAAAACAAGCCATAAAATGCACCCTTCTGAGTTAGATTCCCAGTGACCCACCTCCAACCAGGCACCAACTCCTAATAGTACATCCATCCATGAACTCATTAGTGAGCTCATCGTGGATTAGCCCACACTCTTGATTACAGCACCCCACCACCCAATCACCTTTCCAAAGCCACCTCTGAATACTTAACATTTTGCCAGGAGATCATAGATCTAAATCATAATAGTGGGATTCTGGCCTCTTTCTCTCTGTCTGCTTCCCAACTTTGTGAAGCTATCAACTGTGCTCCATCCTGTGATTTGCACCATGATGTTCTCCCAAAAGGAATAAAGCCCACTAGCCATGGGCTGAAACCCTGAAACCATAAGCCAAAGTATTTCTCCCCTCCTTTCAAATTGATTGTCTCAGGTATCTTGTCACAGCTATGGAAAGCTGGCCAACAAAGGTCCACACACCATAATCCAATATGGTAGTGCCTGTTTACTTGTTTAGTTGCTTGTGATCTTGTGTCTCCACAAATACATTAGTTCTATCAGGGCAGAGCCATGGCATCCATCTCAACCATTGAACTTCCAGGAGCTGCAAGTGCCTCTGTATTCTAGGTGCTCTTCAGAGATGTACAGCTGCACAAAGGTCAAATTCCTTCATATGACCCATGGGATATACATGGTACACCCTCACTGGGGGCTCTATAACTGGGCCTTATAGCTCTGTGCTAACCAATAGAAATATACTTCCAATTGTAGGTAGGTATTTCAAGGATGAGGAAAGAGGAGAAGAAGAAAATGGAAGAGAAAAAGGAGGTGAAAGTGAGAGCATGAGAGAGTGGGAAAGAGAGAAAAAGAGGTGGAAGAAGGAGAAAGAGGAGAAAGGAGGGAGAAGAGAGTGACAGGTGAAATTCTCAGAATTGATTTTCCTTAACCTAATATAGTAAAAACATTATCATCTTATTGTGTAATCAACACAAAAATTATTAGTGAGCTACTTCACCTTTTTTCTACCCCAAGTCCTTCAAATCTATGGGGTTCTTACATTTATGACACATACTAACCACGTCCCAACTTCTCACTGGCCGTGTAGTGCTCTTAGACAGCTCACTGAGGAATGACGAGGAATTAACCAAGTGGAGGAGGCAGGAAAGGACCTTCCTAACAGTGGTCAAATGTGTGAAGGTAAGGGTTGGCATAGGAAATGACAGTGAGCCTGATAATGACAGAAGATGACTTTGTGGAAAATGGGGGCTGATCTGGGATGAGTCCGTCATGGGCCTCAATTTTACCCTATGGCAGTGAGAATGACATATAGAAGTGGCGTGGCTCAGTGGCCTCAAATCATTCCCCTAGTTCTGCAATGCTCTGGGCTGGGTGGTGCTGGGAGTCTGAGCTGTGCAGCAAGACCCCGTATCAAATAAATAAGTAAAAGATTAAAAAAAATGAAAAGAAAGAAAAAACCCATTAGAAATGATACTGACTTTCACTAAATAAAATACTAAGAATTTAACAGTGGTTGCTATATTGTATCATGTCTTCAAACTAGTTGCTTAGATTAACAGATACAAGCATGCAAAATGAGTATAAAAGTTATAAGAAATTAAAAAGGAGAGAAAGAAAAAG
>PVKN010035422.1:0-11614 GCA_004027915.1 Capromys pilorides | reverse complement strand
ATTGCATGTTATTATCTTTAAAGTAGCTGTTAGGATTACCAGATATAGGCATGCAAAATTGTTCAAACAGTGAAGCATTAACTGTTTCAATAAATCAATAAAAATTAGTAGCATAATTATCTTAGTTATCATATATATATGTATATATGTATTTATTTACATTTTCCTTTCTTTTTTTCTTGTGTCCTTTCCTCCATTCCAGTCGTTTTTTTTTCCCCTTTGAACAGTTTCTTTCCTTTCAAAATATCTATTGTGGGCCAGCAAGATGGTTCAGTAGTCTAAAGCGCCTGCTTACGAAAGCTCAAGCAACTGCAGGGACTGCAGTTCGATCCCCGGCACCACATGCTGCGCCAGCCCCACCACCAGGGCAGGCTGAGCCAGCCATAAAATAAGTAAATAAAGAAACAAACAAACAAGCAAACAAATAAATAAAATAAAATAAAAATTAAAAAAAAAATTAAAAAACCCACAAAATATCTATTGTGCCTTTTGGTTCTTATTTACTCTTTCAGTTCCTTACACTAGGGAGGCAATATGATATTTACACATGCAGGTGTGATTTATTTTATTTATGAATATTTTGACACCACTTCTTTTCTAATGCCTATCATTCATGATTTTCATCTCTTTCTTCCTAGTTTACTTAGTTATCTTATTAGTGTCTTTTCTAGATTATTGATCATTTCTTTCATTATCTGTTTAACTATATGTTCTTTGCATTGAACAAATACTACATCTGTTTTGTTACCTCTGCTGTCATTTTATCTGGATGGCTTTCCATTTCCTCCACCTGACTTCCTCCTAGAGTGACTTTAGGGGAGTTGAGAGTTTTTAGAGGAAGTCTGTTGCCTTGTTTTCTCAGGTTTTTATTTTTCATTTGTTTGTTCTCTATGCTGAGGCTTTCAGGTCTGGCATCTGTTCTGTTCCTCATAGCTGGCACCACATCACATAGCAGAAGAGATAAAAGGGCAGAAGGCCTATACAAATCCTTACTGGAGCTGTTTTATGAGTACTTTATAAAAGTACTCATTTACAAAAGTGATTTAACTATACCCTAAAGTGCCATGTCTTGATATTACTATGTGGTGTCTTAGGCTCCAATTTCTGATTTTGTGGGGACATACACATTCATACCATAACAGCAGACAAACTTGGTGGAGCTTTCTGTCCCTTTGCCTGGACCCAGGGGAAGGAGGCTGTGCTCATTTGCATTGTCCTTAGTTAAAAACTGGGTTAAGATCAAGGCAAGGTCAGGGAGAAAATTGGGGAGGCAGTGCAAGTAAAGGGTGGTATTAGAGGAGAGCTGGTGGAGGTGATAGGACAAGTAGCATCAGAGAATCTGTGGGAATGGCAGGTGTGCAGGATAAGGGTTCTCACAGCCCAGGATTGGTGCTCCTTGACCATATGGTCCCTCAGAATTGCTCAGAGTTGAGTGCAGAGCTCCTCTAGTCTCCATGGGTCCCTTGATCCTGTGGGCCAGGGATCTCTTTCACCTTCGCATTTATTTATTTATTTATTTATTTAATTTTCTATTCATCTTAATGAGAAAAAAGATAAAATAGCAATTAAATAGTTTCAAAACAAGTTAGTAGGATAGTTACAATAATTAATACATTGCATATTATTGTCTTCATAGTAGTTATTCAGAGAACAAGATACAGACATGACAATGTTCATCTAAATAATATTAATACAAACCTTTCTCAATAAACTAAGAGAAGGTAGCTGTATATCTATCCTATCTTTTTTTTTCATAACAAGATGGTCCTTTATACTTTTGCAAAGTTAGTAGTACATGACACTACGTTGCCTAGCGACTAATAGCTCACTTTAACCAGACAGAATGTTTATCTCAGAAGTGAGGTAGCTTAAATAAGCTACCACCTTGCTTATTAAGCAGGGATGTGCCTCATACTGGTCACAGCTTGATCCTTTTCAGAGATCAAAGGCAGTGAGGCACAATAACCACTTGTCATCAGGGGAAGAGATATTTTGGCCAAGAGAAAGGGAGAATTTGCGAAGTATTTGGAAAGAGGGGTCATGTGTTTTTCTCCTACATTAAACAAAGAGTGGGCAATTTTATGATAGGATCCATTAGTTGGCATGTGAGTAAAAAGATATGATTTCTAGCCATAAGCTTCATTAGCTACCCTGCTTTCAGTTTATTTTCTTGCTTAATTGTTAATCATATCAAATCAGGAAATACAATTATTTCTTTTACCTCAGATGGGAAAACTGAGGTTGGAGTCAGTTATGGTGGCAGAAACCTCTAATACTAGCAGGCTTGAGAGCTGAGGAAGGAAGGTGACGGAAAGTTCAGTGACAGTTCTAGCTCTGTAGTGTGTTGAAGTCTATGAACTACACAGGATGTCCTTGTCTGAAAACCAAACCAAACCAAACCAAACCAAACCAAACCAAACCAAACCAAGCCATGCCAAGCCAAGCCAAGCCCAACCCAACCCAACCCAACCGAACCGAACCAAACCAAGCCAAACCTGAGGTTGGAGAAAGTGAAAAGAGTGGATTCTAGAGCTTTCAACAGTGCTGCACAGCATGAAACTGCTTTGTAAATAAGTCAAATCAGCAATGCCAGATAGCTGGGGGAGGGGCCTGACTCGGTGTGAAGGAGGAGGCAAAGAACCAGGCCAGTTGCTATTGTAAAGTCAAGTTGGAAAAGCTGTTTTTGTGGTGTCCTCCAGCCTTTTAGCAGCTGAAACAAAAGGGGGGGAGCAAACTCCAGACATCCACCCCTGAAGCTGCCCCTTTCTCCTCTTGTGTACAGGTGCTGATTGCCTACTTACTGTTTTCCAGTGCTGTAATTTCCAGGGATCTGTTTTTTTATGCTTTTCCTACAACTCCAGTATGATTTCAGGACAACTCAGGATCATGCAGGGGTGGGTTGAAGGAGATTCTTTGCTTCCCTTCGACTCCCAACTTCTTGCATGAATTTAGACATCCCTAGAAAAGCAAAGGTCATCTCATCAGTTATCTGGTCACTTGCTTCTTTGAAATCTTCACTCTTACCTTCAGCACCAGCCTCCACAGACATGCCCAGGTCCCAATTGAGCCAGACATTGTGGGCTTATGGGCCATGGGTGCAGCACAGTGACAGAATGAAGTGATCCTTGAGCTGAGAGTAGGCACCAAGCTGAAGGTGAAAACTGTGGATAGAATACCAAGGAGTATGGGTGGAATGCCTCAGACAAAGGAGGCCTGGAAGACAGGGTCCTGCCCCAGGGAGTGGATTATGGAGGCTTGAGTTGTGCTTCAGCCCTGCCCCATGACCATGACCCTGGTATCATACTGCCACTGAACCCAGCCAGAGACATGTCTTCCACACTTTAGTAGAACTCCACTCACTGCCTGTGGCTCCTAGTCTCTGGGGGTGGCCATCCATGAATTTCCTGACTAGAAGGCTGCAGCATAGAGTCTGGATCCATTGATAAGATAGGGATCCCCAGAAGGCCTGGAAAGGAAGTGGAGAAACTTTGGACCTCTACTCTGTCATCCTACCATGGTCCCTACTTTGCCTGAGAAATATTGGACATTCGTATTTCAAGACCTCATCTAGCTCCCTGAAACTCATCTTTACAGTGCCTTCACCTGCATTGTCTATCACACATCTCCTCCAGCTATAGGAAAGGTGACACATCGGCCTTACCTGGTCTTAGGCTGCTCTCAATGGTCTCCAGGGATTATTGTAGGTTTTTCTATGGCTATGCACTGGTGGGAACCATTCTACAATGGAGGCTTAGACAGAAGTAGGGACAGTTTGTGAAAGGCAGAGACCCATAACTAGGCAGGAGTATGAGAGAGGTGTGAGGCTCCTTCATCTATAGATTTTCTGAGATACCTCCAGGACTGAGTCAGACTCCTAAAGGAAAGAACTTGGTATCACCTTCTGGTAGATGCTGCAGGGGACATGGTAGTCCTTGGCCCAGGCAGCATGGTTCCTTGTGTCTTGTTCCCAGAGAAATCATCAGGATAAGGTGATCCAGCTTCTATCACTCTTCATTGCACACATCTGCTGGGAAAAAGAGACCTACACAAAATCATCACACCAGAAAACTCACTCTTAGATGATATCTAAAGATTTGACCCAAACCAGGGGTCCAGCTGAGAGTCAGATCTACTTCCCAGGAAATAGAAGTTTACTTGTTAGGACTCAGTAACTGAGGCAATAATGAGGCCTTGTGCCTGCAACAGTGTCCTGGACTCCCATTGGATATCTAAGAGAGTAGGTTATTAGTGGGTCAGGCCCTGTTATGTGTAATAGGTGGTAACAGGAGGGTGAAGGTAAGATGGAACTCAAAATACACTTAGGGACTTACTCTTGAAAAACACCACTTAGACCTAGGTGGAGAGGCAGTGAGGACTGCAGAATTAGTGCCTAAAGAATTCCAGAAAAAGGTGTCTACTTCAGGCCAGCTGACACCCCTAGCCCTAATGTGAGGATTCCATGGTGCTACACGGCACCTTTGAAGAATGAGGATGGAGAAAGACAGCAAATGTACAGAAGGCAGCTCCATAATCTGGAGAAGATTGGGACGTTGATTCTTCCTTGTGTACCTTCAGGAACGTAGTGCTTCCCTCTGCTCTTAGTGCCACTGATTCAAACTTTGCCCCCCAAAGCCAGAAGGGAAGACACAGATGCTGTTTTAAGGTGGTAGTTTGTGGCAACTTGTTAGAGTGGCAACAGGAAACTCATGCCTCCAGCCATAAGGTTCCATTTGTGCCCTGACAGTTTGATCCTGAAAAGCACAGTTCAGGAGTGGGGGGCAATGGGAAGCTGCTTTGCCTGTGCCAACATAAGAAATCAGATCAGCAGCCCAAAGGGGACCTCAAGGGGCAGGCTTGGATGGTAAACTTCTGTCCCCTTGGCAGCTAGTGGATCTTTGGGTACTTTCCCCAGATCCCCCTCTGAAACATCTCTGGGCCAATCGATGAATTTACAATAAATTCTACTTACCTTCTCCTTGGCCTATATGTCTTAACTGAATTCTTCATCCACCAAGGACCAAGAAAGTGAGGTTCTGCTTCCTTGCTACATGGGTGTCTGGCTTTTGGCCACCACAGAGTCCAAAGCCTATCAGGAATGATATCAAACCATAATGTAAATGATATTGTGATTAGGTACAATTGAGTTGGGGTCACTTTCATTTGTTTAGGCTATTCTAAAGCATATGTGTCCTGAGACATGGCTCCATTGTTTGGAGGCGTGTCCTTTTTGTGGTTTATAGAGGACTTACTGTGGTTCTATAAGATAGAAGCCTGTAGCACCTTAGCTGGTGTTTTCCCTGGCTAAGATCTGGAGGCAGGAACTGGGCACTCTGCTGTTTTTGAGAACACCTTCTATTTCCCTTCTGGCCTTCAGGTTCTCTCCTCCCAGATATTTTTTCCTCTTCCAAGTAACTAGGTTACTTTCAGGCTGGGTTCAGAGGACAACAGACTCTAGAAGTGAGGGTGGTGTGAGCCCATCTTTGTCCCTTCCCCTCTTCGTGGACCAGAGTACAAGAAGTACAGACCTGGAGACTTGGTTGGATGTGTTTATTTAGCATAACATGGGGCTCCATGGAGTGGGTGAAATTGGGGATGATGGATATACAGAAGTACACTATAATTAGTGTCTTCCAGCTCTCTCACTGGCATTGTGGCTGCTGGGGCAGCCAGATGGCACCTGCAGCAGTGGTGACAGGAAGATCAGGGGTCTCTTCAGGCAGGAGGCACCTGAGAAGGGACAGCAGAGTAAGGATGACCCAGGTTCAGGTTTGAGAGATGGGGGGAACAAAGGCAGCCCCAAGACCCTCAGCCTGCCCATGTCTCCTGACCTCCCTGCCCAAGCAGACTTACTTCCTGTTCATTAATCAATGCACTGATCTGTGGAAGAGATGAGAGAGAAAGAACATCAGAGCAGGAACAGGTGTAGTTATAGGTGTGTGTGTGTGTGTGTGTGTATTTTTTAGTTGTCAGGATCTGTTGCATTGCTCTTGGCTATAGTAGGTCTTGCCTAGCCAAGACACAGAGTCTCTGTGTGTTTTGTCAGTTCAGGGTCTGGGAGTGAGATCCCCTGTGAGCCTGGGCCTCACAGTGACTCTCAAACAAGGACTTCAGCCTGTTTTACCTGTAGAGTCCTGTCAACCTCCCAGGCAGTGATCCCAAGTGACTTTGTCTGAATCCCCTGCCCAAGGCAGACCACTTGAAGCAATGAACATCTCCTATGTCAGGAGTAAGTAAGAGGATGGGGAAGAGAAATGTGGGCAGGACAGTGGGGCACACTGTATGGTGAGGGGCTGGCCCAGGGCATAAGACTCAAGGTACGGATAGGAGTTGGTTCAGGACACCAAAAACCAAATTATGGTGAAGAGGTTGCTTAAGTCAACAGTGATGGGGAAACATGTAGCTGGGTCGTCTGGGCACCCTTGGCTAAACTGTTAGGGAGTGCATTTGGGGCCAGGGTCCCTGGAGACTCACAGACCCCAAATTTTCACCATTAACTTCCAAGTGATGGGAATAAGAGATCAAGTCTGTCCTGTCTCCTTTCTCTGGTGAAGCACCATCAGACCTGGAGAATCCCACTTTCCCTTCCTCTCTCCCAGGTGGCCCTTACCATTGGGGGCAGTAAAGAGGATGTTGTTCTCAGTGAAGCCCACATCCTTTGCAAAGCTGATGAAGTAATTCTTCATTGTAGGGCTCAACTCCTTGGTTCTTCCTGTAGCCAAGATTTCCAGTGAGTAACCAAGAAAGATACTTTGTAATTTTCAAAAATTTTTTTTGAGGAAGGGCTTCACTATGTAGTTTGGGCTGGCTTTAAATTTATGAACCTTCTGACTTGGGCTCCTATATGCCAGGAGGACAGGTGTGCAGTACAAAACTAGTCTCACTCCATAAATACTGTGGAAGGAGGCCTTAGATCCCTTTCCTATGGAAGGTCTATGAAAGGCCTCCTTCCTGAGGGTTCTTGAACTGGACAAGAGTTGAGGAAAATGGCTCCATTCCCAGAATGGATGGGAAAAGGACTCACCGTAGAGGGTGAACTTGAAGAACACTGTATTTCTGAACATCTTCTCAAAGTACACAATTGCTGCTTGATTGTAGTTGGTGTTGGCCACTCTCATGATGTAGCTCTGTGTTCCAACGTAAACTATAATGTGAACAGTGAGGGTCATTCCTGCCCTAGTTGGTAGGGAGATGTTGACCCCTTCCATCTTGACAGTCAGGAAGGTCTTCCCCTAGTAGAACAGCATAGGGGGGGAGCCTATGCCCTCCTCAGAGGAATCTGCCCCCAAATCCTAAAACTAACCTGAGGACCCTCCTACCACTTAGAACTTACGTGTAATATTGCCCAAGGTGAACTGGCCAGGATGGACATCAGGAACAACAGTTCTGGTCCAGTAATCACAGAACTTGCCCCTGCCTTCTACCTCTCTGGGAGAGAGAAATAACAGAGATTAAGTTGGAAGGTGACATAGACTTAAACTCCTTAGGTTAGAAAGGAGGCCCCCCCGCTTCCAAACAGTTCATCCCAATCCCAATCCCCACCACACTGTGAAAGCCTTGTCCCTCACGTGCCCCTTGCCATGGTCCTGCTCCTTCCACTCTGAGCCTTTCACTGACTGCTCCCCCATCCTTCCAGCACTCACTGTCTGCTCTGGTCCCTCCTGGGATGGCCTCTCCCACACACAGGCCCCAGGGACTGATCCCTGCCCCTATGTCATGGCTCCTCTTTTCCATCTCTCCCGGCAAGTTTTCCTGAGCTTGCAGTCTATTCTATGCCAAGCTCTGGCCTAGTGCTTGAGCCACATTTGACTTCTCCCTTGCATCTAACATATCCCTGCACTGGGGAGCCAAGCCCTAAAATCTACATTCCTTGGGGCCTCCATCTTCATATTCTCCAGCTTCAAATCACCCCATGAACAGGGACAAAGTGCAGGGCAGGTGCGTGAGCTGGGCTTCCCTGTCCAACTTCTTATCTGTCCTGTCGTCGCCTTTTCCTGTATTAGTCAGCCTGGCCTTCCACCCATGTTTCTCCTCACCTCCCTGTTACAACTGTGCCCAGATCCTGGCTCTCACAAGAGCCCCAGGCCAGGCCTTGCTCCAGACCCTACAGGGGAGTACTCCACTCTTTGGTGCTCGTCAGCTGCACCACGGCTGGCTTCTTTGCTGCTTCTAACGTGAGGCTCTTTGACTAGAGGTTCAACATGCTTCTTTCTTTTTATTTCTTTCCAAGTTGCCCATGCTACCTTCGCGTCTGTAGCCCTCTTAATTCACTTTCCTGGACTGACCTGAATGCATCACAGGCCCCTTTAAGGTCACTTCCATCCAAACCTGCCCTAGATAGTATTCTTGGTGGAAATCTGAGTGGAACGAATATCCTCTCCTTCCCTCTAGACAGCCAGCCTTCTGTCCTGATTCTACTGAGTGTGGCTGTATTTGCTGATGACAGGGAGTGAGAGAGACCGATTGGGGGCAGAGTGGTGAGATGAATGACTGTGTCTCTCTGTCACCCCTCAGCTGTGACACAGATCCACTTCTTGTGGCTTTACCTGAGCAGCCTGGTGGTTACATTGTAGCTGTGATCGTCTTTCAGCTCATAGGTGACGCTGTACATTTTAAGCTCTCTTTGTCTTGCATCCTGAATTGTGTTCTCTGCCACACCTATAACATACCACTTGCCCTGGAACTATAAGAGGGTGATGACAGTCAGGGCACAGGCATGGCCTCAGAGTCACCCTTCCCATTTTGTCTCTGCTGGGACCTCTTGGCAGCAGAGCCTAAGAATGGGGCTACTCTGAGAAACTAGGGTCCCTGCAGGGACAGGAAGAACACTGGGTAAAGAGTCAGCCTTGAGTTGTGGGATGGAGTGGCCTCGGAAAAGTCCCCAATGGGCCTCCTTAAACCTGTTTTCTTTTCCGTGCAGGACTAAAGATGTGCCCACCTGGCATGCTTTGGGATTACTCCCCAAGTGTTGCTCCTACCACTGAGCAGTGCCCCTCTTCCCCTCTGCTCCTACCACACCTGTCATCCAGGTGTTCTTCTAGTTGCCCTGCCAGAGCTCTTACCTGTTCTTCATTGAAGTTGGACTGAAAGGGGATCCTGTTCAGAGACGGCTTTGAAAGCACAGTCGAGGAGGGGGAGTCCTGGGCTTGGGTCTGCTGGGCCCCCAGCAGGATGAGGCCCAGCCACAAGAGACACAGGGCCATGGCTTCTGAGCAGATGCTGAGCCTGGAATGCATGTAGGGAGGAAGACGATTATCGAGACGACCACCAGAGGCATTATTTATAGGCCACCTGGCTGACAGCTTCTCTGAGGTGGCCTATTCATCCTCTGTTAAATCCAGGAAGCATGAGTCAATTGCAAAAAGCTCCTTCAAAATCATGTGACAAGATACCTGCCTCTTTACCCCCTGGACAGGATTGTGCAAAGTAAAGAGAAGGAAAGTGACAGGTGACAATAGGAACGTCCTTTGAGCGTCAACAAGTGGGTGGGATAGGGTCTCTCTGTGAGTGCTCACTGTGCTTCTTTGTTTTGTTCCCCTGTCTGTCATTCCCTTCTCTAGTGTAAGCAGATTCAGATAAGCTGTCATCTCTGTCTGACTCTTTGAAACCAGAATGGGCGTTTGTAGGGCGAGGTCCCCTCGTGGCTCCTACAAAGAACAAACAATATATCAGACATGGTGGTGTACACCTCTAATCCCAACCTTTAGGAGGCTGAGGGAGGAGGACTGGCACAGTTTAAGACTAGCAGGAACTACAGTGAACCTGTCTGAATACACAAAAATTTAATCATCATAATCATCATCATCATCATCATCATCATCATCATCATCATCATCATCATCATCATCACCATCATCATCAGAAAGCCCCAAAAAGAAACAAAGTAAAAAATGTTTCTCTCCAACAGGCTCTGTGTTCCTGACTGCATGTGCTGGTCAGGGAAGGAAAGTTGTCTGTTTTGAGCCTAGACCTTGGCCCCCACAGGAGCCCTAGGCCAGTCATGGCATACGGGACATGCCTTCTGCCTCTCTCTTCCAGTATGCCTCTATCACACTGATGGGACCAGACAGGCTACAGGACCCTCAGGAGCTTGCCCCTTCCTGTGAGCCCAGCAAGCAGGGATTCAGAGCACATGACATGGGACACTAACGAGGGTACTTGAGAATATCAAGGGCTCAGGCGGTGGTTGCAACTCACCATGAAGCCCTGGCAGGGGGACCAGGTGGGCTGCACTCTGCTGCTCACTAGTCACTGTATACTAGTGGCTTTGGGTCATGTGGTGCCAGCGTTTGGCCTTGTCCTTGACAGGCTCCTCAGATCTACCCTCTCTCTGTATTCCATGGGCCATCAAGCTAGTGCCTCAAGCCCTAGAGGAATCTAAGAACAGAACTTGAGATTGCTGCTGCCAGACTGTTATGGTTTGTGCCTAGTTGTCCCCCCAAATCCTCATGCAGTCATGGGGTAGGGACTTCTAGAGTTTGAGACTAACTCATGATCCACTGGGATTATGGGTCTTAGTACTGCTGGGATTATGGATCATAGTACTGCTGGGATTATGGGTGTGTGTACCTTCCCCAGCCTGGGGTGATAGCCTGAATGTATTATAAGAGAGACAGAGAAGCAGACTCTCTCTGTTGCCATTTTGTTTCTGTCCTGCTACCATGAACTGAATTCTCTCTGCCCTGGAAAGCCCTGGAGCCAGCCAAATATGGACTGAAACCTCCAGTAACTGTGAGCTAAATAAACCTTTCCTTCCTTCATTTTGAGTGTTGGGTATTTGTCTCAGCAATGAGAGAAGAGTAACTAAGACACAGACTTATCCCTAGGCTGTTCCCTCAGTGGGGTCCTGGCCAGTGTACCAGGGAAGCAGTGATGGACCTTGGTCCATGTGCAGTGTCTCCTGGCAATGGCTTAGCCTTATGGACAGAGGGTATCCTGGATTCCTGTTCTGAGGCTGCACTGAGCATTCACCAGATTTATATGGGACTAAAAAGGCACCCATGAGCTCTACCCACCTTCTGCTTGAGGACCAGCCTGAACTCTGGTGTGGCAGGCCCTGAGGTAAGGGGCTTTGGAGGGAGTCTTGAGCTAGTGGGTAGGGTGCCATGTCAGCCCCACATATCAAGTGCCCTCAACTGTGCTTTCCACCTGGGCTGGATGATAAAAAGGCAGGAAGTGAAGCTGAGCAGAGCTGTGGCCTCCAGCACCTCCACCCACCCCGCATCTTGCTCTGCTCAGCTTCACTTCCTGCCGGCCCTAGAGGCTCCATCTCCACTACCTGAAAAGCAGTTGAAGAGGAACATCACTGTGCCATGGGTGCACATGTTGGTGACCACTGCACTTTGGGAGATGGGCAGGAGTACTGCAAGGCACAGTCCAGCCTGGACTGGTTAGCAAGGTCCTGTCTTAAAATGAAAATGTAAAAGTATCCCTCCTTCTTTCTTCAGATAAAAGATACACATCTAGCTTCTGGACAAAATGCTTAAGGCATTTTGTTTGCAGTGCATTTTAGGTTTCTATGATATATAAAATTAAAAGGGACTTTTCATGATTAGAATTAATATTTAAATGTCTCTTTTAAAGTTTCATCTATATTCAATCCCCAGTACCACAAAAA
>PVKN010035421.1:0-11636 GCA_004027915.1 Capromys pilorides | reverse complement strand
ACCCCTGTATTGTTGGTTACTTGCTCGGTACCAAATCTATTCCTCTTTCACCTCAAATTGCACCCCTAAAGATGCCAGCTGGCTAGAGTTACTGGCCACAGATCTGCTGCTCGACATACTCAGGGGTGAAGGAACAGCAAGTCCAGCCATTCATGGCTACCAAGGCTTTAGCAAGGATAAATTCATCAGGCAGGACAAGGACAGATGCAGGTGTTCTGGCAGGAGCAGTGGGGTGGGGTATGCTCACACCCATGACGGGCCTTGCTCAGGACCCTTGGTGAGCAGCCAGTGACGGGGGCCTGGTTTGTGGCATAGCGTATGTCCTGGTGCCCACCTTTCCTGGACTTTAGTGTGCAGAGGGCGCGAGGCACAGGCCCAGCACAGGCCCCAGTGTAGGTGAGGCTAGGCAGCCGCCGCAGGAGCATCATGCGTGAGGGCATTTCTCAAGGCCCACTGCAGGGCTCCTGCATAATAGCTGCAGGTGGCATCCGGCACACACCTGCCCCCACCCCAAGAATCTGATGGTCTCGGTGGAGGGGAGGAGCCAGGGCTTGGAGTCCAAAGGTTTAGCAGCTTACATCTTTTCAAAATTTATTTTAATGTGATCGCCGGGGAGATAGCTCCGTGACACAAGTGCCTGACTGGCAAGTGCAAGGCTGTGAGTTTGAACCCCAGTCCCGCAAAAAAAAAAAAAAAAAAACAGAGCTAGGACTCAGTGCGGGTTCAATGCCCAATACCATCAAAAAACATCAACTCCCAGTATCACAAAATAAGAAAAACATTTGTTTTAACTTTTATCAGTGATGTGTGCAGTACATGACGACCCCAGTCACATAGGGGGCGGGCCTGTGTGCACAGCACGTGTCAGTTCCCTTCGCACTCTTCTCCGAACTCCTTTTTGTCAGGCCAGCGGGTGTGCAAAGCCTGTATGCCAGCTTTGCAAGTCGAGGCACATGCTTAGATACACCACCGCCTGTCTCATTGTGTACCTTATCATACTTCCATAGAACACTGAGATTTTCAGAGAGAAAAACCACGCGATATTAAGCCTGCGTGGCAGTTCCTCCTCTTAACATTGTGATCTCAAGGTGTGTCCTCCGTTCTCCTACAAATGACTCAGGTTTCTCCTTTGTATAGCAGAGTACTGGGAGTCAATAGGACATTTTTTCCGTCCCTTTGTTGATGGACACAGACTGTGCCCCAGGGTCAGCTACCAGGCCTGGCCTGCTGCTGCTGGCAGTGGTGCCCTCGGGCCTTCTTTCGGAGTGGGAATGACACACACAGCACGTGTAAACAAGCTTAGACAGACTGAGCTTTGAAACCAATGTCTTCCTGTGATACATGTATGAAAATAACTGAACAGGGCCGGGGATGTTGTGCAGTGCAGAGGGGCCCAGGTCCCAGCAAGGGTCATTAGGAAGGTCCTCTGAGCTGTGCTGGGACTGCTGTTAGGCACTGTGTCACCAGCTCCAGCTGTCCTGCTGGCTCCTGTCTGCTCTTAGGGGTCCCACCAGCCAGCTCTACAGAGCCAGCTGTGCCCTGGTGGCTTCTGGTCCCCTACTTCTCCATGGCACTTGAGCTAGCAGGTCTAGGAGGCAGACTCAGTCCTGCACTGGAGTGGAGACAGAGTCCTCTCTGGGAATTGCCATGACCCTGCGATGCCAACTGCCTCTCTCTGGAGGGCAACAACAGCCCCTCCTTCTGCCTGACCCGGTGTCCCTATTGTCATCTCGCTGTGAACGAGAGCCCTGCTCAGAGGCCACCTGGAGTCACACCTGGGTCTGGTGTCTCCCTGCTTTTACACCATGTGCTGCATTCGCTGTTGCTACAGGGTGACTGGCCCCCACGTGACACCCCAGTGACCACTGTGTGGTAAAGCAGAGAGGCCCATGTGGCCCCATCACTGGCTCCAAGTGTCCTCATCCGTCGCTCCCAGGAGACCTCTTCCAGCAGGTCCACCAGGCTCCTGCAGTCTCAGTCGCTTTTGAAGATCCTCTGTTGGCTAAGCACCAGCACCAGACACAGGGCCAGCTAGCCAGCACCCTGTCCTCTGCCACTGCGAAGGGACACTCCATGTACCCGGGTGCATGCCCATGAAGACGGGGGCTACGGCCCGGAGCTGCAACACCAGCCCACTCGAGGAAGGTTTGAACTGGAGACAGGAGGGGCAGACAGTCTGTGCTGTGCTCTAAGAGTGGGCGGGCAGGATTGCTCCTTGGGGCTCAGTCAGGGTCACAGACATCGTCGGTGACAGGAGAGTTGTCTTCCTTCAGTGACCCTGCCCCGCAGGAGAAGCGGAGATGGGGTCGCCTTCCCGAGGCCCAGGGCATGCGGTGTGCTTCCCATCATACACCTAGGGAGCCCCTCCGGTGTGACCCCTGCCTAATGGGATTTCCTGGTAAGGCTTAATTCATATCAGATTTTCTAAATGGGAGATCACTGTCAACTCATTGTTAATTGAATTCAATAAAATCAAGCTTTCTATAACTAATGGGAGCCACTTAATCTTTTACCTTCTTGGACATAATTTTCTAAACACAGGCACCCTCTCATTTAAAATAAAACAGCAACATTTTAAGAAAAGCCAGTGGGCCGTGACTCCTTTTTCTAACATCAATTAAATATTTTCCAAACCTTTGAAAATTGCATGAGAGAAGAAAAATAAAATCTTAACAAACTAAAATACTTATATGAATACTATACTCTTCGGAATATCTGTCCAACACAGTACTAGTGAGGAAGGGGCTCACCCAAGTGCAGCCTGACAGAGTTGTGGTGTCAGTGGAAGGCAGTGGCACACCCCTCATGGAAGTGCCTGCTGAGGTAGCCCTGGACGGCTCAGCCACGGCTCTGTGCCTTCCACTTCATAGCTCCAAGATGAGTTGCAGCTCATGGAAGAACTCAGATTTCTTTTACCATTAGAATTCTCTCACTCTGTACCTTGTAATATGCTATTAGTCATTTTTAGCCTGGACTTTGTTTTTTAAACTTTGAGGAATGTGAATCCTCACGAAAGTTGACAGAGTTGTATAATCGCTACCTGGAAACTTCCTGAGCCACCCCAGCAGCCACCAGTCCGCAGCCACTCAGAGCCGCTCTACCTTTCTGTCTGCCTACGCCTCTCCTATAATATTTTAAAGCAAACCCAGGCACTGGGCTCTAACAAACTTCAAGTTGCCTGTTTTCTTGCTTTTCACTGTTTAGTTGAAATTTTTGAAATGGCCGTGGATTCACATGAGGTAATAGGCGGTACTCAGAAAGATCCCGAACACTTTTACCCAACTTCCCCCGATGACAGCTTCTCCCAAAAGTGTATCACAGCCAGGATTCCAACCTGGACTTAGCAAAGACATCTTCCTCAGATTTTCACAGGTCTTTGCTCATTGCATGTGCAAATGTGTGTGCCTGGGTCTGGGCACTGTGTCGCACGTGTCCCTCCTTTTACTTTGTGACATTGGGGATAGAACCCAGGGTTTCATGTGTGCTAGGCAGGTGTTGTTCCACCAAGCTACATCCACACCCTGGGGGTGCAGGCTTTGGCGCCCACCCCCACAGGCACTTCCTGTTGCCCTTTCAGTGGGTCCACCTCACTCAGCCTTCCCACCAGCTCGTTTTGAAAAATCTGATCTCCTCTTTTCGTTTTGAAAATGTTGTTTCAAAAATACTATACAGTGGAGCCTCAGTTCACGAACTAAGCTGTCTCCACAGTTCTGGCTGCAAATGGGACTGGATGAAATCCGATTTCCCCATAAGGTCAATGTTGAACTAACCGTGGAATCTGATTTGGTTCACACCCACCTTGGTTTCTGACCAGAACTGTGGAAAGAACCAAGTTCCCGGCCTGAGGGACCTCTGCAGAAGTGGAATCACCATTTTTGTTTCAGCTTTGGTTCTTGATACTAGAGAACCATACAGTGTCGGACCTCTGGGACTGACTTTTACCTCACAGGGTAGCATAAGTCCCCGGAGACTTATGCGGGTGGCCACTTGTGTCCACAGTTTGTTCTTTTTGTTGTCAAGGAGCTGAATGCTGACCTGCTGATGGTATCTGAACTGTTTTAAGCTCTTGGCTGCTCTGAATAAAAGTGTTAAGAACTCACATCTAGGTTTTTATTTTTCTGAAAACAATGCCCAAGAGTGCAGTTGTTGAGCTGCATGATAATTGTATGTTTAGTTTTGTAAGAAACAATGTAGGGCTCTCTTGAGGGCTTAAGTTATTTTATATCGCAGACAGCAGACTATGAATGCTCTCATGCCCTACGTCTTCACCAACACTGGGTGGAGCCGCTTCCTTTCAGTTTTAGTCACTATGATAACACAGGGCCAGCTCAGGACGCTCTCGGCTTGCACTTCCCTGGCAGCCGCTGCCGCTGCGTATCTTTTTCCGCGCGTATTTGCATCCTCTGGATGACGTTTTGCATTTTTGCTCCTCCATGTACCTGTCTTAAGGGGAGCCCAAGGGGTCTGGTTACCAGTAAATTACTTCCGTAGCTTCTATAACATCCGAGGTGGTGGGGAACAGAATGAAATTAAAAACTTAGCTTCCCAGGGTTCTCAGCTGTGTGCGAGAGTCTAGGAATCTGAAGATGAGAAAGATAACCTTCATCTAGGCGCTCCGAAGTCATCTAGCGCCAAGCGCGGAGGGAAGCGGGGGTGTGTGAAGCCTGGGATTTCTCCAGCGGGTGGCATTAGAGGTGGTACTCAGTGGGCAGAGATGACCGTAAGCAATGGGAAGGTGCTAACGCTGCACGACGGCCACGATGCGCTGTGCTATGAGCAAGGGGGACGGCGGGCAGAGCGCGTCGGCAGTGCGGCCCTTGTCCTGGGTAGGACGGGCGCCGTGGCTTCAAACCCCAAGGAAACACTTAGCTGCTGACGAGAGCGGCGACGGGCGCGGGGCTTCCAGGCGCTCCTCAGGAATTTGCCACCATGGTCTCAGAAGAGACGTAGCTCACCAAAGAATAAACACCCCCACAGCCCTGAGTGATGATAAGAGTAACATTTAAGATCAATAGGAAAAAAAGATGGACTGTGAGACGGCGTCTGAGAGAAATCTATCTCGCTATACCTCAAACAAAATTCACGCGCATGAATGACCTAAATGTTCGTTCAGCAATATACGTTTGTGCACGGTGAAGGAACTTCCACAGTTGTTAAGAGTGAAGCACGAGGCCTTCTGCTACAGGCACGTAGCTCAGAAGCTGCAAACAGAGCATGCGCAGACGTGACTGTACAGAAATCAGAAAAGACGGCTGCAGAGTGCACCGACAGAGCTGGGAAAATAAGCAGTAAGACTACACCCAGTGTTACCGGTGAACATGGAAGTGGATGCTCTCCTTCCCTAATAATCAAGAGGTTAAAATTAAAACGAGAACATTTCAAACTTCAGCACCTAGGCACACATCAAAAGCAAGTAATATCCAGTACTAATTGGATATGCAGAAAGGGCATCCTCCGACCTGTTTTCTGGAAATATAAATTGATACAAAATTTTTCTAAGGACAGAGTGGAAATATCTCTTGAAATTTAAAATATTCATGCTCTCTCATGCCTTGATCTCACTGTTTGGAATCTGCACTGTAGCAAAATAGAGGTGTGCAAGGATGTTTGGGCTAGGGTTTTCATCGCACCATTATTTGTAGAAGAACCTAAATTTCTAGCAATGTGGAGACGTTCAAACAAAAAAAGGCAGGTGTGTTGCAGCCGAGCCATGGAACAGAAAGAAGGCATTCAGTCTATCGCAGCCCTGGCACGTGGCAGGTGGCCCACGGCCACAAGTGTAAACCAAACCCTAAGAGCGAGCACGTGTGTTGCGTGGTTTCATCGCAGCTGAACGATGGGAAGGAGGTACCGGGAGGGCACATATGTGCATTTATGTACGTGTCCTGAACCACAGAAGTGTGGCAAAATGTCCTCTGGCCTCTTAAAAATGTTAAAATGTCAAGGGAGAGAAGCGCTTGAGGAATTTTAATTTTTATTCTGCATACTTGGGCAGAATCTGTTCCTCCCTTCTAGTCACCAGGCATACTATCAGCTCAGTGTCCCTGTGAGCGAACCAGCCGAATGGAGGCAAGACTCACTGGTGGTGGGGCACGTCGTGGTTCTTGGGCCTGCTGCTGATGGAGTGTGGCAGGCAGAGCCTCGCAGCAGCATCCGAGTAGCAGGAAGTAGGGAGGGAGAGCAGGGTGAGCTGAGCCCCAAAGACAGGCTTCCTGGTAGCATGGGCTGGACCCCAACCCCTCGAGGCATGGCCTTTGGGTGCATTTAAGACCCAAACCATAGCATGACATGCGATGCTTCTATACTGTTAAGAGAATGCAGTTAGAAATACTAAGCAGCGTAGTTATTGGCCAGAAAGAAAGACACGATTGAAAGAACTCTCGCAGAAGGAGAATCTAGATAATCAAGAAGACTAAGGAGAGTGTAGTACAAACAGAAAAGCCTCTTTCCTACAGCTGTGTTAATTTTCTGTATCCTGGGCATTTATTTCAGTGATTTCTCTCTGGTTAATCTATTGTGTTTAATTGATAGTGTTTTCTGGGATTCAGTGTAAAGCATTCTGTAAATATCTCGGTTGTGACTAAAATCTCCCCAGTGAATGACAGGGAGGAGGGAGTTAGCAAAGGAGAGACAGGCTTGGCTTCGCTTACCTCCACATCCGCCTTCTTTCATGCTGAGAAAGTTCAGTCTTTCCTGCCGTCTCTTCGGATGGTTCATTTTTGCCATTATTGTTTTAGTGAGAGGTTGAAATGAGCCAAACTGATCTTCTACTAGTTTAATTTCAAAGGAAATTCATCAACCAAAATAAATCAGTGTACATGCACAACACCAGACTGATGCTTCCGCAGGTCCAGTGAACTGCTGCTAGGCACAAGATGCATTCTTAAGAAACCTCACACAGAAAAAGAAAAACTCAGCCTGTGAAGAGTGACTGGGTGGGAATGCCATGGCTGGCACGGGCTCTGCCAGGGAGCTGTGCTTGGCTTTGCCATCTGGTACCATTCTAGAGGTACTGGAGAACCCTACCCTACCCCTTAAAGAGCGTAGTAATGCACAGTCATCGCAGGATCTGAAATGTGCCTACCCCACTCGAGCTCCTGCAAGGTAAGTTTCTTATTCAGAACAGAACGCAAACCACAAGGCATAAAATGGAAAGCTAGATTAGAATACTAAGCTGGAAAAGGCTTAAATCAACAGCTTCCAACATTGCCAGTTTTATCAATAACCCACTGTAATTATCGAACATTGGATTATGCATACAACTACTTTCTCTTAGTAGTAAAAGAGAAGAAATTTGGTTGTACTAATAATGATTTAAAAAATTATAACATCTACACTCTGGGCTCTATATAACTAATAGGAGGACAACAATATGCATTGTATCAAATATTGAAACACACTAATAATGTGTTTTGAAACTGTCACATTGTTATACATTGTTATTTTTTATTAAAAGTAATAATAATAAAAATAAATAAAATAAATCTTAAAATAAAAAAGCAGAACAAGAATTGCCCAGTGCACAATGAACCGTCTCTTGGCAAACACGATGGGCCCTGGGGGACATAGCGTGGCCTCTTGTCCCATGGTTAGGATGCCTTTAGCTTGCTCAGGTAGGGAGGAGTGTGGTTGCTATGGCCATCGTCTTGTTGCTAAAAGTGTACAGCGAAGATCGTGAGTTGCTGCTGCAGTAGTTCACTCCTCGGCCCCTCCTTCCTGCTTTTCCAGAGCTGCTTTGTCTCCCACAGGGCAACCTGGAATTGCTCAGGGCCAGTGTGCACTGCTGTTACTATTTACCCAGGTCTCTGCTGAACATTAATATGGATAATTCTCTTTTCCTTAACTCACGGCCCTGCGTTTACTTAACTGTAGTTTTGAAGGAAGGAAAGCATCTCGTTTTTCCCTCTTCATGTCAGTACTTTTTACAGTTGGCAAATACACTGGTTTTGTTGGCTTTTGTGCAGGAGGCCCTCGAGGCACCCTGGGATGAGTCAGAAGTGACGGCAACGGCAGCAGTGACCGAGGTGGTCAGGTACGAGTACCACGTCCTGTACTCCTGCAGCCACCAGGTGCCCGTCCTGTACTTCAGAGCAAGCTTCACAGGTAAGACTTTCTGAGGCCTGAAGGGAGCCTGTCGCATGTGTATCTAAGGGATGGTGCGTATTTAGAGTCATCCTCCAGAGGAAAAACAAATGGACTTCAAAATAAGAAAACAAAAGATGAGGTAAGGTTTTACCAGTAAATTTGCTCATGCTGCAGAGAGAAAACCAAGACTTCAGAGTGAATGATATCACGCAGTCCTAAGTCTGATCTTCAAATTCTTGGCCTCCTGCCTGAAGTTGACTAAGCCCCTGGCCCTTTTTCTTTGCTTGACTTTCACAAGCAGGCAGGACTTAAAGTGACAGTGTTTACTTACTCCTAGCCATACAGCAAAAGTCTTTCAGCCTCAAGTGACCACATTAATGCCAAAGCTCCGGGGCCTGGCTCCTCAACAACTAGTGCTTATTTCAAGAAACACTTAGCTGTCAGCTTAAGCTGCGTTTCAGAGCAGCACTAATGTGTCCTTTGGCCAGCTGTACCCCTCAGTGCCTTTGCTTCCTGACCTGCTCTTGCCTCACTCGTACCCTGCCAAGAAGCCGGAGCCCCTGGCCCACGGAAGCCTCACCTCAGCTGAATGGTATCCTAGAAGAGACCTTTAACTGTGCACTGCACGTGGCATCAGCATCCGGGCTCCCAGGGCTGGGCTCAGAGCCCAAGCCCGGTCCCCTGCAGGCCCCTTGTGTCCTCCACGCCCTCCGCCAGGGCTGGGCCACAGCAGCTTACACTTTGAATAGCCTTCTAACTTTTTCCAGAGAGCTAAGGCTTCTGAATTTAGCCAATGATATTTTATTTTTAATTAAAAAGTAGCTTAAGCTGCTTTGAGTGTGTACTTGGTAGATTTAATCACTTGCTGCCTTATATTGTTTAATGGTCTCTAATTTTGTAGTGCTGGTGGTTTAGAAAGCACTTAGGATTTAAAACACAAGAACAAATTCTCATAGACTCCCTGGTGAGAAGACTTTAATCTGAGGTGCGGTGTGGGACGTGGGGAGCTGAGGACACCGATAGCGCACTGCTGCACCAGCTCCTGCGGCAGATTTATTTCTTGATTAGCACAAGGACCCTGAAAACACTCCTTTTCTTGTAATTATATTTGGTCTAGAGCCCAGAGATGACAGGCTATGTTTGTTACTCAGATAGGTGGACGGGCCTTCCCGGGTTGGCGTGCAGGGTCAGTGTGCAGAGATCTGTGTACAAGCATGGTGGTGTGCAGGGGTCTGTGTACAGGGCTTGGTGTGCAGGGATCCGTGTGCAGGGGCTCAGCCTGGCACCTTCAGGCCCCGAGGCCAAGCTGCAGCCGAGACCAGACGCTCCTTGCTCAGGACTGTACCTGCATGTGGTTAGCATTCGCCATCAGCAGTTAATCAGCAGAGACGAGACAAGACAGCTCCTGGAGACAAAACAAGTTGTTTAGCTTGTCAGCGTCAGAATCAGAGGTGCTGGAGCAGGACTGCTTCTGGCGCTCAGCAAGTCCTGCCCTGCTGGCTGGTGAGCTCCCACGCATGCTCTGCTCTAGTGTGCCAACAGCTACCCCTAGAGCACGGCGCCGGAAATGTGCCTGCGAGTCCCACTAACGTTTCAGCAGCATCGGTGTGTGGCCTTGAATTCTTCACAGCAATCCTCTGTTCCCTCCCTTCCTCGCTCCTTCACTCTCTGGCTCTGGCTCTGGCTCTGTCTTTCTCTTTGTCTCTCTGTCTTTCTGTCTCTGTCTCTCTTTGTCTCTGTTTCTGTCGTGTCTCTTGCTCTGTCTCTCTCTCCCCACTGGCACCCTTGGATTCTGTTTGTACACTTTGAAGGTGCTGTTCATTTATATCTAATAAAAGAATTCAAAGTGAGTCACTTATTGCATGTGGAAGCATTTTTCCCTCTCCAAAAGATGTGTTATATAAAATGGGTAGCAGCAATTTTAAAATTCCTGTCAATCCACAACTCATTTAGTACTTAAGTACACCAAAAAAAAAAAAAAAAAAATCAAATTTAATTTTTGCAAAGCATATGGAAATGTTTTCTTACAGAGAAACATGAATAAGTGTTCTCGCTATTATTTTAATAATTTCTTTCCTTCCTAACTTAAACCTATGGGTATAAAAATGTACCACTCTTTACTCTTAAATCATAGTTCTTGATTTATTCTCTGTAGTGCACTTCCTTTTCTTTTGATATTTGATTATTCCAGCTCCTCAGCTGTTGGTTAAACAAATCCCTGGCAGTGTGGTGCATGGACTCCTAATGCCTCCCTCTTGTTCCAGGTCCAGATTTTTCTTTGTCTCATTCTATGTGAGTTCTGACCTAAAAAGAAGATTATAAATTTTTTGCCCAGGGGTCTTGAGGAGAGAGCTTCAAAAATAGTTCATTTCGTCTTGTTTTCAGGGGATGTTTAGAGTTTCTTCTGCATTTCATTCTTAGGAAAAATTTATTTCTCTGCTTTGCTCTGAATTTTTATGGTACTTTTTATAGAAAAAAGCAAAGAAGTAAATAGTGCCCATTTAGATAGCCATTACCCTTGTTTTTATGATCTCACTTAAATTACAGAAGACTACTTTATTCTATTTATTGAAATGTTAACCCACTGGGTTCCTCTTTGTGTTCCCTGATCAATTCTGTGTTTTACTGTCTTGTCTTGTCCTCTACTCCATCATATCAGAGTTGCACTAAATTATTTGTTTCTTTGTCTTCTATAAGAATGTGAGCTAGACAGGCAGGCTTTGAGGTTACACAGTAGTGAAGGAAGTGAATGTTGAGCACCTCCCAGTGGGAGACGCCCTTGGGTAGGTGTTTCCATCAGTCTTGCTCGTCTTGAGGCCTGTGGTACTCACTGTAGCACGGTAGTGACTCCGTGATGAAGAATTCCTCAGGATTTCTGACTAGCGCTGAGGACGGAGACTCTGTGGCGGCCCCTGGTCAGGGGATGTGCTGGGCTACTGGGAAAGTGATGCTGCCATTCTGAGGAGACCTGGCGCGCAAACCGCCTATTCCTCTTCACTGTTCCGCTTGCTGCTTCTCGTAGAGCCCAGGAATATCAGGCTAAGAAAAAAGCCCAGAGTGGACCTCCAAACCACCGAAGCGCTGCTCTGCTCCCACAAACACAGATTTTTATTTGACCCCTGAAGGCCGGCAGCCGAGGTCAGAGAGCATCTGCAGCAAGCTTCTCGCGTCTCCTGCTTGGGCCACAAGAGCGCAGTGCCCAAGAGAGCAGCCTGCGCTGAAGAGAAGAAGTCCCTGCGTCCCAGGGCTGTTTTCCTCGGACCACTTTAGCCATGGGGCCTCTGGAGAGGCTGTGTGGTCCACAAGCGCCCGCTTGCCTCTTCTCCACCGGCTGTGGCTGTTTGTCGTCTCTCCGCGAAGCGCACCGCCCTGGAGAACGGTCTGCATTTCCAAAGCTGCCTGTCACGTCCCCGTCACTGTTATTGTCCCATGGCCTTTGTACGCCCGGTTTTCCCTCTGGAGAGCTTGGCCTTGGCCTAAAGTTGATGTTAAAGGTTAGAAATGATGGCTGAGGTACGTGCACGAGGGCTTCTGGCCTCACCCGAGGCCTA
>PVKN010035420.1:0-11655 GCA_004027915.1 Capromys pilorides | reverse complement strand
ACTTGAGCAAGGAAAGGAGATAGGTGGATCCATGGGACTAAGAAATTACTTAAAGTGATAACTGGAGCCTACAAAGGAACTGAACAGACAGACTGCAACACAGAAAAATGAAGGGCCAACCTGCACTTTCTCCTAGGCTTGTGGCATGATCAAGATGGGTCAAATCTACAGAGACAATGGATGCAGGCAACTCCACAGACCTCCAGGAAGAAAAAACTCAACAGTAGAACTAGTGTACGCTATTAGTGCTATTGCTACTGCTGATTGTGCCACTTTAGCCAAAGAGATATAGTTGCTGTGATCAGTTGATCTTCGTTGTATGCCAATATAGTAATATTTTGGTTCACAAACACTTCTGTTCAAAATAATTTTGTTATCAAACAAAAGCACTCTATAGAATTTTGCTTCTGATCACAAACTCCATAACAGATGACAAACACAATCAGGGCCACTTTCCTCACATAAACATCAGTGTGGTTATCTTCCTAAAGATTACAAAACAAATTAAGTTTCTGAACGAAGGTACTTCTTACTTAGATTATCTAGAGACATAAATAATAATTCAGACAAGTAGCAAATAACTAGGTGCTAGACCAAACAGGTTGCTATCTCTCTGCTATATCAAAATAAAGAGAGGTAGGCTCCTGAGAGACTCGAGGACTAAGAGCCAGCTACACAGATGACACCTCTGAAAAAGTCATTTCCTAAAGAGGTCTTGATTATTGTAGTGCAACAGCAAGCACAAACACAAAAACAATACCCAAGATTTGGAGGCAGATTTACTTTGATGGGCACTGGTCAGGATCATTCCCAAAATATCAGGTCAGAAAGGCTCAAGGAGGGAGGTTTTTATGGGATTGCAAAGTGGAAGTACAGAGGGAGAATACTTGACTGTCTTTGGTTCTTACAATATACATCATAGTAATCAGTTATGCATTACAGTGACCAGCCATTTCTAGGAGACAGAAACAACTGGAATTGCAACAGGAACGATTACCTGGGCAACTAAGAAACTGAAGTATACTGGCTGAATGGCCCATCTTCTGTTACATTCCCTACCTCTTTTAATTTCCTTGGCAAGTCGTTGCTGGGAATACTACACATGATCTTCTGAGACAAGGCCCAACTAGAAGCATTAACATTAGGATTGCCACTGATCCTAGGATGGGCCCTGGCTAAGGTCCTCAGCATTGCATTATAATTTTCTCCCCTAAGTTGCTTTAGGAAGAGACATGATTTAGGCCTAACTGTTCTATAATATTACTTTGACAAAGTAACAGGGAGTCAATCTAATTTAGGAGACTGTCTAATGTGCCTTGGACACTCATCAAATCTTCATCACATATTTTTGATTATTCTATTCTCTTGGTGCAACTGTCCAAAGAGTTAAGCCAAAACAAAACAAACCCCCCAAAAACCACAGTTAGCAGGGGCAGGGAAGCAAGGACTAGCATAAGCAGCCTAAAAAGACACAAAACTCATGGCAAATAGATATGGAACAATCTTGTGAAAGGTGTCCTCAGGATTCAGCCATGTGTGGACTGGTCAGTGTCTGGAATGACCAGAGCAGGGCTTTCAGAATGTCCTCTCTTTAGAGTGAGGTAGTTAAACTTGCAGAGGTAGTTAACATGCACCTGGGTTATGCGTGTGCAGGGGTGTCTACAGGAACAAGCTGATCCTGAGCTCTTTCAGAAGATCTTTTTTTTTTTTTTAAATGGCAGGACTCTATAAACTTTTATTCTCTTCTCATCTCAGGTAGGGAATGCGTTGGGCCAGTCCAAGTAAGTGCAGATGAACATTAAGTCTATCTGTATATTTTTAAATAGGGGGAGGTTAGGGCCAGTGACACAGATGCTGAAGCCTGAGCTGGCTACAGGGGTACAGATGCAAGTGCTATGGCTTGAGCATGCAAAACATATAGTGGGTACAGGTCTGGCTCTGATTAAAAATTTTTCTGGCTGGAGTTGATTTTCAGAGGGGGCTTAGGTCTTTGGACTGAATTATTCTGAGCACAAATTTGGTGTCCTTGATGGAAGGTTTCCAAACAGCAGCAGGAAACAGTTTGCTGTACAGATCATCCCTGCAGGAAAGCTTTAGCCACAATAGTTTTGTCCAAGCTAACTGCAGCTTATCTAGCCAGTTGGACTTCATTCCTAACCTAGTTACTTCCATCAGTAAACAGGATATACTCAGCATCTGTCAAGGGGTCCATTTTTAGGTCATGATCTACTTGGCCCAGCTTGGTGGGCAAAAATGTGGAAGGAGTGAATGGCTGATGGTCATTTGGGATGTTCAATACAGCATGTGGAAGCTGGACTGAGACAGGTCTCAGCCTAAGCTGAGCTTGTCAACTTTCTTGATGAGAAGGACAGTGGCTATTAGAGCATGAAGACAAAAGCAGGAGATAGCCCTTAGCAACTGAATCCAAGTATTTGCACAGGTAGGCCACTGGTGTCTGAGTAAGCAACCATTGTTTTTGTGAACTTAAGGATCTAGATTTTATGTAAGCCAGATGAGCAAAATTTATGGAGTTTTATTTCTTGTAACCAGTTTCTGTCAGTATTGCAGGATAGCCATTGGGTCTTTCCAGCAGGGAGCCTGGGTGTCATCAATAAGAAGTACACTAGTATTTTGAACTGAGAAACAAGTTTTTAAACCTCTGAAAGGTTTTGCAAATAGAGGCTGGCTGATGACTCAACTGAAGGCAGGAGACATTGTTTAGGTTTAGGCTGGTGTACTGGCATGCTGTGGGTAGCTATGTAACATATATGCAAGGTAGTCGAGGCTGCATTAGTAGCTTGGACACCTTGAACTAACTTTACAGGCAGGAAAGGTGTAGTTCAGCAGTTCCTCTGGCAGGAGGGACAGAGAAACAGACTGTTTTTGAGAACAAATGTTTGTAGTTTGGCCAAATCCATTGTAAGTGCTTCTCCAAAAACAGTGGAAGCTTTTTTAACCCCCATGGCAAATGAAACCAAGTGAGTTGTGTCTTGTCTCAGGATTTTCTTATCAGAGTAATCTAAAGGCAGAAGACATCTTTTACATTTAGACATGTAAACCAGGTGACATCTTAACAGTCCCAAAAGGTTATGTGGTCCAGGAACCACAGAATGCAAGGTGATGACTATGTTACTGACAGCATGGAGATCTTGTCCAAGGTGATTAACAGTATACTGGGGTGATGTGTGGCTGGAGGCCTGTTTATCTTTCCCATGACATGTGACAGCAACAGGCGCCGTGGTGAGGTGACATGGTTGACAGCCAAGCCTATAGGAGAGACTTCAGTGTATACTTTGGGAGGACAGTTTTTGGAACTTGAGGACTGCAGTTATCTGTTTCAGGCTGATGCAGGCATCATATTCATGTGGGGAACAGTCAAAGTTGAAAGTGCAAAGCTGAAATGAGAGGAAGGCTGACTGGCTTGGTGTGAAGGAGGTTATCTATTCAGGCTGTAAGTTTATGCCTGGTAGAAGGGGTGAGAGGCAAGAGTCCCACCAGTTGACCAGCTGAGAGAACTTTTAAAGGTAGAGAGCTCCATCCCTCTGTTTACCAGAAAGTCAGAGGTTTGCTTCTGACTTCTGCAGTGACTACAGGTTTTTGGAGTACCCAATTTAATTTAGAGCTTGGTCAGTCCTATCTATTCAGGCCTGACAAGGCACAACTCATTTGTTAGGACTGACAGTTCAATTTTCCTCAGTTAAAATGTGGAACTCAGAAGGAATTGCTGATAATCATCTTGGGTGGGCATTAGGCAACATCGACCAATGACAGTGGTATCTCCAGGGCAGCTTCTGTGGCCAAGTCAGGCAACGAACTGGAACTGGTTCAATTGGCTGAAGGTAGATTAGTCGGGCGTGGGGAGTGAAGCTATAGATGATGGCAACATCTGCAGCAACTGACAAAGGGTGTCAAGGTAAAATACTCATGAATAATGGGCCTTTTCCACTCCCCCCACACACACTTTTTTTTTTTTTGAGATGCAGGTAGTGACTTGCTTTTATTTTTAACTCCAAAAAAGATGTTTTTATTACAGTCAGGGACTGTGGGTTTTAATAACTAATTAGTTCCCAGTCTGTCTCCCCATGGTATATGTTGTGTACCCTTGAATGGTGGCATAACAGACAAAGGATTGGAGACCATTCTGGTGCTTGTCTGACTACACCCTTTACAGGGACTTAGGCATAACTTAGCTAAGGAGGGTACAAAGCCTCCATTATACCATATGTTGTTTGCTATGAAACTGCAGGTAAGAGCTCAATCAGGCATCATGACCAGTGCTTCCTAGTCTTGGTGCATAGACACAGCAGCCTGTCACTTATGTTGTCTATTGCACTCACACAATCATTCATCAGGCACTCAGAGATTAAACATTCCAAGCCCTCTTCCCTTGAGGGTGGCTTGAACTAACAGAACTAAGTAGGACTATCAGATTAACTGGGGTGCCCCTGAAGGTCTTACTAGAATCAGGCAGGAAGGCAGGCACACAGGAAGACAGACACAAACAGAGAGAGATTATATATCCTCTTCCTTTTGGGGTCTGATGTGAGCCACTGGAATCCTCTAGGCTTCCAGGGGACTAGAGAAATTGAGTCACTGACTGGGATCATTTCAAAAGTATCAGGCCCAAATTTTTGTTGGCCTGAGGCTTACATGGGATACTCAAGCAGGAAGTACAAAGGCAGAATGGCTTGTAACCTGGGGATTGGTTTATACAATGTGTATCACAGTGACCAGCCATTTCTAAGAGACAGAAACAACTGAAACTGCAACACAAGCCATGGCCCAGGCAACTAAGAAACTGAGGTATACTGTCTGGGAGGAGGGCTATTTTCTATCATACCACTACTCCTCAAAGTCCTTAATGAAACTGAAAGGCAAGCAATACTCCAAAAATCATTTTTGGAAGCAAGAATTACTGTGATACCAAAACCAGAAAAACACCCAACAACAACAAAAAGACAGGTTAATTTTGCTAACATATCCAGATACAAAAGTCCTTAAGATACTGGCAAATAGAATCATAAAGAAGATATGCACCATGATCAAGTGAGATTCATCCAAGGGAGGCATGTATGCAAATTAATAAATATAATATGTCATATCAACAGAGCAGAGGAAAAAAACACCTACATGATCATTTCAATAGATCAGAAAAAGCATGTGACAAAGTCTGACACCCATTCATGGTAATAAATAAATAAACTCTACAGAAAACTGGAATAGATGGTCTTTATCTCAATCTGATGAAACCCGTCTATGACAAACCAACAGTCAACCTCATACTAAATGGACAAAAACTGAAAGCATTCACACTATAATCAGGAGCAAAATAAGGATGGTCACTAGCAATATTCCTGGTTCAATATTGTTCTGGAAACATCATATATTAGTCAGTGCAATTAGATAAGAGAAAGAAACAAAAGAAATATGGATAGAAAGGTGAGACATTAGATTATCATTTGCTGAGATAACATGCCACTATATAGAAGGCTACCAAAGGACTCCTTAAATAACTGAATTTGGTGGCATAGCAGAATACAAAGTCAGTACTTAAAAATCAATATTCCTGTCCATGAATAACATACTCACTGAGAAAGAAATTAGAGAAACAACACCTTTACGAATTGTAGCAAAAACAATGAAAACTACCACCAACAAAGGAAATACTTAAGAATCGAAGTAAAACAAAGTTAGAGTTATACACTGAAAACTATAGTACTCTGAAAATAGAGATTTAAGCCAGGCAAGATGATACATGCCTGGAATCCCAGCACTCAGGAGGCTGGGGCAGAAGGGCTGCTGTGAGTTTGAGCCAACCTGGGCTACACAGTGAATCCAAGGTCAGTCTAAACTACACAGTAAGACTCTGTCTCAAACAAAACAAAACACAATACAGAGACTGAAGAATATATCAGAATATAGAAAGAGATCCCTTGTTCTTGGATAGGCAAAACCAATACAATGAAAATGGCTTTACTTCCAAAGCTATCATATAGATTTAACGCAATCCCAATCAAAATGCCAATATATATCTCATAGAATTACACAAAACAATTTTAAAATATGTATGGAACCAGAAGAGACTCAGATAGGGCTAGAGAGATAGCTGAGGAGCACAAGCGCCTGCCTGGCAAGTGCAAGGTCCTGAGTTCAATCCCTGGTTCTGATAAATAAACAAATATAAATAAATAAATAAATAAATAAATAAATAAATAAATAAATAAGTAAGTAAGTAAGAACGAACAGAAGAGACCCAGAATAGCAAAAGCAATGCTGGACAATAAGGACAAGGCACACAGTGTCACAATCTCTGATTTGAAGTTATACTACAAAGCTAACACAATAAAATAGTATGGTACTGGCAAAATAGACCTGAGGATCATTGGAACTGTGTAAAAGATGCAGGACCAACTCTAGATCTATTGAATTGGGCTGGTGAGACCACTTAGCAGACTAAGCACCTGCTTAGGCAAGAACAGGGACTGGGGTTTGATCCCCAAAACCACATGCTACGCTGGCTCCATCTCCAGGTGCACTGAGCTGGCCACAGAGACTGGGTGTGGTGACACACACCTGTAATTCTAGTGCTGGGGAGGTAGAAAACAGGAGGATCAGTGTGAATCTGAGCTACACAGTAGGACTTTATACTAAACACATTTTAAAAAATGAAAGAATGAATGAATCAAAGATAGATTAGATAGAAATCCAGACATGCTGAGCCACTTCATCTTTGACAAAGGTCCCAAACATCTTCACTGGAAGAAAAATATCCTCTTTAATAAATGGTGCTGGAAAAACCAGCTTTGCACATGGCAAAGATTAAACCTAGACCCAAATCCTTCACCACACACTGAACTAAAATCATAATGGATCGAAGAGCTAAACTTTTCAATAAAAACACTAAATCAGCAAGCTAGAAGAGACTCTTTTTTAATGTATTTAGTACAGTATCTACAGGGTCTCACTATATAGATTGGACTCCTGTTTTCAGCCTCCCAAGCATTGGGATTACTGGCGTATGCCATCACGCCCATTCTCAATCAACATCCCAGTGCACCCTGGGAGATCAAACCCCAGCCGCTGAGCTTTGTTGAAGCAGGCACTTTAGTCCATCTGGCTGGCCCTAGGAGAACAAGAAGAAGAGGAAGAGGAAGAAGATGGCGACAATAACAACAATGACACTAGCAGAGTGAAGAAACAAGCCACAGAATAGGAAGGTATTTTTTTTTTTTTTTACCATCTATTACTCAAAGAACTAATATCTATAATATATAAAACACACACACGCAAACTCCCCTAGAGCCTCCAAATTCAAAGTCCCAATCCAAAAATGGGGATCTAATATTAATAGATACTTCTCAGAGAAGTACAAACACCAAATAAATACGTGAAAAACATGTTCAACTTTACCGATCTTCCAAGAAATGCAAATTAAAATAATACTAGGTTCCATCTCACTCCAAAAAGAAATGGCAATCATCAAGAAATCAGCCAATAAGAAAAGCTGGCAAGGCTATAGGGATGTGGGAATGTAAATTGGTACTACCACTGTGTAAATCAGTAAGAAGATTCCCCAACAGACTAAAACCAGAGGTTCCACTTGACCCAGCCATTCCTTCATAGATACTGTTCCAAAAGAGTTAAAAGCACCATACCACAGTGACACTACAGGTAACACCCATGCTAATAACAGCACAATTTATAATAACTAGGTCATAGAAATAGCCCAGATGCCCATCGATGAATGAATGTATAAAGAAAATGTGGTACTCATATACAATGGAGTATTAATCTGCCATAAAGAATGAACTCAGGATGCTTATACGTAAATCAATGTACCTTGCAACCATAATTTTAAACAAAATAAAAAGACATGTAAGTTTAAATAACACATAAAATATTTATCACTCTTTAAGGATAAATAAAGAGCAAAATGGAGGACAGATACTGGGAAGTAGAAAGAACATGCTCAGATGGGAAGGGGAAGAAGAAAGCAAGAGAAAAAAGAGATTATAAAAACAAATAAAGAAAAAAAACCAACCAACCAAACACACAAACAAAAAAACAAATAAAGGAAGAGTTGATTAGAAGGGAGGGGAATGGAAAAAAGTAAAGTAAGACACATTATGTACAGGTACAAATAATTATGGGAGTGAACATTGTGTGTAGTGGTCTGGGGGTTTTTGCAAGGTGAACAATAAAATGTAGGACATATTTTATAAGATTATTTAAAAATCACCCAAAGAATCATATACAAGAGTACAGGAAATCTGTCCACACACTAAAGATCAAAGAGTCTAGCTAAGGGCCTGGATCCTAACATCCTGCATGAGTCCAGCTGAAAACCTAGAGCCCATAACTCTGACTCTCACAAGTTCAGATGGAGACCTAGAGTCCACGACAATGTCTCACGTAGGCCCACTTCATGGATATATGCTGGAAAGGCCTAAAGGTCAGTACTGGAAGCTAGAATGTCCATGCCAGTACACTGAAGGATCTGTGCTAGCAGACTGAGGGATCTGAACTGGAGCTAAGAAAAAATGCTCAACAGAAGAACCACAGCTCCCCTTAAAAGCACCACAGCCATTCTCAGCAACAGTGAGATCTCAAGTTCCTCCAGCAATGAGGAAAGCTGAGTTCATACCAGTAAAGCCAACATGACAAGCTTCTCCACAAGGCTGAGCAGTGTACCATCTTTCCCCCAGGAACCAGGAAGCAATGCTCAAGATGAGGACCAGAGATGCCCAAAACGAATCACAGCCATTCTCTGCTACAACAAAGGTTCCAAGCCCCTCCTCCAACAAGAACAGCCGAGTTCAAGGGCTAGGGAGATAGCTCAGTGGAAAAAGTGATTGCATGGCAAGTGGAAGGTCCTGAGTTTGATCCTTGGTACCACCCCTACCCTCCAAAAAAGCCAAGTTCATCTTGAAAGCCAGTATAACAGCAGAATAACCCAAGAAGACCAGCAGCCTCCAACACCTTCTTCAAACAGCATCCCTAATAGCCTCTAGATAACTTCTCCATTTCTTTTTCTTATGCTGCTGGTAACAATTCTTAGGTGGGCCTCCCACATCCAGCACTGTGCTAGTTCAATTCAGGTGGGTGTAATTAAGTTGACCACCAGTTAACAATCCACTTACTGTATATGGCAAATATGTACTAATTAAAAATTTTTAAAAAATTATTTATGACCAACCTATTGCCAACATCATATTACATAAGGGAAAACTTGAAAGTCTTCCTAGATGGTCATTATCACTGCTCCTATTCAATGCAGTACTGCAACATTAACCAGAGCAACTGAGCAAGGGAAAGAAATAAAAGACATATGTATAGGAAAGTACCATTATATGCAAATGACACGATTCTTCACTTAAAAGATCCAAAATAATTCCATCAAAGGATAAAATAACCAAACTTAGCAATGTAGTAAGATACAAAATAAAATAAACAAAATTTAATACTATTCCTAAACACTAATAATGAACTCACAAAGAAAGAGATTAGGAAAATAATACTACATGCAATAGCAACAAGAAAAATTAACTACCTTGGAATTAGTGTAACGAAAGTAATGAAAAATAACTATAGTGAAAATTACATCAGACTGAAAAAGGAAATCAAAGGGATATCAGAAAACGGAAATATAGCCAGGAAGATAGCTCAGTGGCATAAGCACCTGTCTAGCAAGTGAAAGGTCCTAAGTTTGATCCCTAGTATTGCAAGAAAAAAAGAGGAGGAGGAGGAAGATGAGGAGGAGAAGGAGGAGGAGGAGGAGGAGGAAGAAGAAGAAAATAATGGAAAGATATCTCCTGTTGCTGGGTAAGCAGAATCAGTATAAACAAAGTAGCTATACTTCCACAACTGAGATACAGATTTAATAAAACCACTGAGAAAATACCAACAGCATTTCTCACAAATCTAAAGAAAACAAGCATGGTGAGCGCAGGTTCTCAGGCCAACACTGTGGACTGGCAACTGAGCATCCAAGGCAGTGAATAATAACTCTTCAAGTCTGCAGTAAAAAAAATGGCCTCCAATAAAACTTCATTGCAAAAAATGGGAAAGAAACAAAATGCAAAAAGTAAACAGTTGAGGAAGGAGAACCTGAACAGTTTGTGGTAGAAAAAGTACTGGACTGGTGTGTAGAGAATGGGAAGGTGGAGTATTTTCTGAAGTAGAAGGGATTTACAGATGCTGATAATACACAGGAACCTGATGAAAATTTAGATTGTCTAGAATTGAAACATTTCTTAATTCGCAAAAAGTTGATACAGAAAAAGATGATACAAAAAGAAAATCTTTATCTAACAGTGAATCTGATGACAGCAAGTCAAAGCAAGAGATGCTACTGACAAATCTAGAGATTTTGCTAGAGGTCTTGATCCTGAGTGAGTAATAGGCACCACACATATTGTAGTGGAAAATTGATGTTTCTCATAAAATGGAAAGATACAGATGAGGCTTACTTGATGCTGGCAAAAGAGGCAAATATGAAGTGCCCCCAAATCGTAACTGCTTTTTATGAAGAGAGACTAAGTTGGCATTCTTGTCCAGAAGATGAAGCTTAATAACTTACATCGTGTGTGTGTGTGTGTGTGTGTGTGTGTGCGCGCGCGCACCTTAGTTTTGATTTACTAGTGTGGAAAAAATATTCTAATGAAAATCAAGTTTAATATGTCAGTTTTCAAAGTAGTATTTGGGGGAGTTGTTGAGTTTTATCTGTTTTGCATCTATAGCACTGGTTACTTTGAACAAATAAATAAAGTTTTTATAGTTGTTTCCTTTATGAAAAAAGGTAGCCTGATTTGGTAGCCTGATACATCTCCTCTGTGTCTCTAAATATTGGGGGGAATTGTCCACAGTCCAAATCAGAACTCATGTTTTAGCTCATATGCTTAAGGACCATTCTGAGGTTTTCTTGTGTGTGTGTGTGTGTGTGTGTGTGTGTGTGTGTGTGTAAGTGGAGAAAAAATAAAGAAAACAAGTATGAAATTCATATGGAACCAGAAGAGCCCCAGAAGCAAGTAGGAGGCATCACAATTACAAAGTTACTGTATTTAAAATAATGTGGTACTGAGACAAAAACAGCATGTGGATCACTGAAACAGAACACTGGAAGAAAAACAACTCCAGGCACATTCAGCCAGCTATCTGATCTCTGATAAAGGGCCAAAGACATATACTGGAAGAAAGATAGCCTCTTTAATAAACAGTACTGAGAAAACTGGCTATTCACATGCAGAAGACTTAGTCTAGATCCTTATATCTAACCATGTACTAAACTACAATAAAATGTATCAAACATCTAAATGTTAAAACACAAACAATCTGCTTGAAGACTGCTGACTTGAAGGTCAACTCTTCAAAATATAGGCACAGGAAAAGGCTTTGTAAACAGAACCCAAATGGCACTAGAAATAATATGAAGCACCAAAAAATGTGATCATACCAAATTAAAAAGCTTCTGTACAAACCACAGAATGGGGGAAAAAATCTTGCCAGCTATTCACCGAACAGAAGAGCAACATCTGATGCTTGAAAATAAAAATACAAAAAATGGAGGAAGGAAGTAAAAAGAAGGGAACTGAAATGTATTATGTGCACGTACCCATCTCCTATAGGGAATGGTATTAGGTTGCTAAAATAGAAGAT
>PVKN010035419.1:0-11637 GCA_004027915.1 Capromys pilorides | reverse complement strand
ACTAGCTTTCTGCATTAAATTTCCTTGGGACTGTAAAGGTAAGAGTTATTTCTGGATTCTCATTTCTACTTCTCCATGACAATCACTAATCTTGTGCTACTGCTACATTGTCTGGATTAGTGCAGTTTTGTGAAAGCTTTGAAATTAGGAAGTACACATCCTTCAGATTTGTTTTTCTTTTCAAAATTGTTTTGGTTTTTCTAAGTCCTTGGTAATTGCTATCAATGTTAGGATCAGTCTGTCAGTTTCTACAGAAGTGTCTATGGGGACTTGAATGGGGTTGTGTTTAATTCATAAATCAATTTGGGAATTTGAAGTTTTCTAATCAGTGAATGTGGAGTGTCTTCCCATTTACTTAGAACTCTTTCTCCTAGCCCTTTGTCATTTTGCATATATGTCTTGCTAACTGAATGTCTTTAGTGCATTTTATTTCTAAATATTTTAGCTTTTCTCATGCTGCTGCAAACAATTATCTTCCTAATGTCATTTTCAGATTGTTTGTTGCCAACACATGGGAATGGAATTGAGTTTTGTGTGTTGATATTAATTGGCTAATCTAGTAGACTTTTGGGGATGCTTTAAACTTTTCTACGTACAGGATCACATCATCTGCAAATAAGGAGGGTTTATAAGGCTGGCAAGATAGCTCAGCAGTCTAAAGCACCTTTTAGGCAAGCTTAGACAGGTGCAGAAGACTGTGGTTCAGTCCCCAGCACCATATGCCATGCCAGCCCTGCCCTCAGGGTGGGCTGAGCTAGCAAAAAAAAAAAAAAAAAAAAAAGGAAGGTTAAAGGTCTGATTTTCAAATCAAGTGTGCTTTTTCTGTATACTACTGGCTGAGATTTCTGGAAAAACTTCATTCCTGATCTTTCAATAAGAATGACATCAGCTCTTGGTCTCCATCTCTGTCAGGTTGAGGAATTTCCTTCTGTTGCTGGCTTGTTATGAGTTTTTCCACAAATGAATGTTGGATTTTGCTAATTACCTTTTCTGCATCTACCAAACTGCCCCTATCCCTTTTTCTGTTAGTGTGGTGTATTACCCTGGTTGATTTTCAGGTAGCAAACCAACCTTGCATTCCTGGGAGAAATTCCACCAATATAATCTTTTTTGTATATTGCTGGCTTTATATGGCTAGCATTTTGTGAAGGATTTTGGTATCAGTGTTTATGAAACATAGCTCAGTTGTTTCTTGAGATGTCTTTGTCTGGTTTTGATACCAGAGAAAACACTGGAGGTTAGAGATCTAGAGTGATTTCCAAGGCATCATGTGTTCAGAGGTGGGGATTTTGGGAAGGTGACTGAGTTAGGGGGGTGCTATAGCTTATTTGCCATTAGCAGGTGGGTCTGGTCAGAAGAGGTGGACCACTGGGGATATGACCTGGAAGTACTTGTTCTCCCCCTATGGCTCCTCCCTTATCTGCTTCCTGACTGCCATGGTGTGAATGTCCTTCTTATACAAGACCCTTCCACCCTGTCCTTTCTGCCTTGGAGTGAGCCCACTAGGGATTAAATTCTCTAAAACCCATAAACCAAAGTAAATCTCTTCCCCATTAAGTACTGGATGTCCCAATCATTAGAAGATGACTAAGATACTGTTCATGGGCTATGCAGCCATCTCTCCCCTTCTCGTGTTTGGGAAGATTCTGAAGATGTGATATTACTTTTTATATATTTGATAAAATTTATCAAAGTCAGTTGGGCCTAGACTTTTCTTTGTGGGATGGTTTTATATTAATTGGTCTGTTCCCTGTCTGATTTTAAGTCTATGTAGATTTTCTGTTTGTTATTAAATCAGTTTTGGTAACCTATATCTTTCTAGTCCATTCTGTTCCAATTGTTTCCTCTGTTGTTAGTTGTTGGTGACATCCCTTGGCATTCTGTGTGCATTTAGAAAGAATGATGACCTTCTAGGATGTTCTGCAGACATCAGTCAGGTTGTGATGCTTTTTTTTTTTTTTTTTTTTGGTGCTTTTAGGGAAGGGTCTACAGGGTGTCTAGGGCCTCACTACTAGATCGAACTTGTAGAGATCCACCTGTTTACAGCATCCCAAGAGCTGGGATTACAGGTGCATTACCACACCCAGTATCAATTGCCATCTCAGTGTGCCTCAGGGGCAGGGCCGGGGCTGGCACAGCAGGCCTGGGGATCGAACCCTGGGTCCTCGTCTGTTGGTGATGCTATTGTCACATCTCTGGTACTGACTCCTGTTTTCATTCTCGTGGTTCTGCCCACTACTTAAGAATAAAATATTGAAGTCACCAACTAATATTGTTGAAGAGTCTGTTAAGCCTTTCAGTTCTTTCCATTTTTTGCTTCATGTATTTTGGGGTATATTCATTTATAATTTTTATATATTTCTGAGGTGCCAACATGTTTGTAACTGTGAAATAACTCTCCTTGTCTTTGGTAATGTTTCCTGTCCTTTTCTCCCCCCGTACTAGAGATTGAATTCAGAGCCTTCCCATTGGGCCACATCTCCAGCCCCTTTCTATGCTTTATTTTGAGATGGGGTCTCGCTAAGTTATTAAATTGCTCTGGCTGGGCTAGAAGACTCAGTCCTCTTGCCCCAGCCTTCCAGAGTGCTAGGATTACACGGTGCACCATTGTTTTAGATATTTCTTGGCTTAAAGGTTATTCTGTATGACATTAATTATGCTGCATGTGTGTATTGCTGGGAATGGAACTCAGGTCCTTGTGCATGCTAAGCAAGCTCTTTACCAGTGAACTACACCCCAGACCTGATTTTATCTTTCAGTGTATCTGTACAGTTGAGTTAAAATCCATTTCTGTTTAGATGGCATGTATTTGTTCTTTTAATGTAGTCTTGAAAATTTTTGTCTTTAGTTGTTTGTGTTTGTCTTAGTTGTTTTGGTGTCTGCGTCTTTTTCCCCTTTGCTCGCCTTTGCTGCTGTTTTTGGTGTTAGGTTCCTACTTCCAGCGCACCATTTTAATTCTGTTGGGCCCTGTTAGTGCATTTTCCATTTCAGTTATTACCTCCCTCAACTCTTGAGTTTTCCATCTTTAAAATAATGTCTGTTCCTTCATTGAAGTTCTACATTTTTACTCATTATTCTGATACTTTTCTTTTTTTCTTTAAACAGGGCTTTATTTCTTTGAGCATATTTATATTAGCTGCTTTGAAGTCTGTGCTGTATCCAGCACGAGGATGTTCCGTGACAGTCTCTGATGACTGATTTTTTTTCTCAGTAAGAGTGGCCTTTTCTGTTTCTTTGCATGTATTACAATCTTGCGTTGAAAACGGACGATTTACACAACACACTCCAGTGGCTCTGGATTCTGATGCTTGTCCCTAAGACCTGCTGCTATTGCTGGGTTTCTTGTTTGCTTGCTGGTTTAAGAACTTACCTGGACTAAAGCTTTGAAATCCACTTGCCCTTGACCACTGATGTCTTATTAGGCGCTGCTGTTTCTTATGTGTGTGTGTGTGTGTGTTTTTTAATTTCAACTTTTAGCTCCATCCCTGACTCCGTCCCTGGTACTGGGGGTTGAACCCAAGACCTTGTGTATGTGAAGCAAGCCCTCTACCACTGAGCTGTGTCCCTAGACCTTTTTATTTTATGAGGCAGGTCTTGTTAAATTGCTCATTGTGGCCTTGAACTTGGGATCTTTCCTGTCTCAGCCTCTTTTAAGTATCTAGGACCACAACACTCAATCCTGCCTTCAGTTTTAATCCTGGATCGCTAGGGACCTCCTCTGCATCTGCTGAGCTCTGTCATCAGCCTGTGGTTTGTTGGATGTTGTTACAGATACCTTGAGAAGCGAGGCCTATGTGAGGGTCCAGTGCAGCCCTGGTAAGGCGGGCTTTGAGCCTCCCCTGGGCCTTTACTTCCCATCTGGTTCTCATGGTGTCCTGGGCTGGGGCGGTCCCAGCTGCATGGTCTCTGATCTCCTCTGCCCATCACTTATCAGGCATCTGTGTGACTGTCACATTTCATGTATTTCTGTCAGGTTCCTGACTGGTCTTCGGGTCCATCTTTGCCCTAGCCAGGCTCCCAGTTGCAGCCTAGCAGAATCCCTGGCGTCCCTGTTCACCTGCCATAGCGCTGTGGCTTATTACTGGCAGTCCTGCTGCGGAGCGTGAATTTTGTGCCTGTGCTCCAAATTGAATCAGACCCTAGTGGCAAAGCTTCCAGTGCCTGAGGGTAGCTGGGCCAGCCCTGTTTATGCAACCGTGGCTGCTGAGCTGGGCAGGGAGAGGGGGTCCAGACCAGAGTGGCACAGACCCTCTGTGCACCCCCCTCACCCCCGTGCTCAGTAGCTTGCATAAGTAGCTATTTGGCCAGTTTCTAGGGTGCTGAAATGGTTATTTTTGAGAAGTTAGGCTAGCTTTGAAGCCTTTTTTTCCTTTAGAGAGGTGTTTGGTAGCATTTGGCTATACTGATGCTGGAAGCCTCACCTCTGTAGGCTCATCTCATCTTTAAAAACAGAAATTTTTAAAGTACCAGCTATGTGGCTCCATAAGCATCACACAGTGAACGAAATCCATATAAGAACCAATCAGGAAGTAAAAGGTGACTCGTGTCTCAAGAGTCCTCTGTCCTGTCTCCTCTGGCCCATGCCCCATTCTCCTTGCCAAGGAGAATCAGTCTCCTGGTTGTAATCCCATGGGCCAGTATTTCCTGCTTTAGGATTCGTATGAGTGGGGCTGCAGTGTGTGCGGAGCCTGCAGAACACTACGTATGCAAGATCTGTATGTGTTAGTGCTGCCCATTTTCCGAGCTGGATGCTACTCCACTTACCTACACTACTACTGTTGATGGGCACTTGAGTCATTCCCAGCACTCAGGGACTGTGGCTGTTACTGCTGCGAATGCACCTCTCAGTGGTGGGCGTGTGCCCTTGCTTCTGCTGGATGAAGGCCCAGCAGGCATTAAAGGTCGTAGATAAGGTCATAGTTTTTCAAGGGCTGTGATACTCCCATGGACATCTCGATTGGCTTCCACCTTTGTCAATACTCATTATTTCCAGTTCTTTCCTCTTCAGCCCTTCTAGCAAGCACTTTCTTGTGTTTTGGGCCATATGTATCCCCATTTTAGAGTTATGTATGCAAATCTCTTACCCAGTGTACGAGTTCCTTCTCTCCTTATTATCCGCTCTGTAAATACTTTGTCCTATTCCACCCTTTGTCTTCTTCATCTTCTAATCATGCTCTGAATGAAAGTTTGTTTTTGTCTTAGCATAACTAAGCTATCCTTCATGACAAGTACATTTTGTTGTTAAATTATGAAGAAACATTTATTACTAAAAGCTCTTGAAGATGCTCTTCCGTGTAATGTTCCAGCAGCCTTACTCTTCTGTAGTTGACATGTGGGACTTCAGACGCCTGCAATTAATTTTTATCTATGGTGTGAGGTAGAGACCAGCTTTTAGTTCTCCCTAATTATCTTAATTCAGTTTGCCTTAGACATTTTGTTGAAAAATGCGATCTGCTTTAAATGGAATTGTTTTATTTACTTAAAGTTAATCTTTTTAAGATAACAGAAGAGTCCTGTGTTGCGAGAAATCCAGAGACCTCACATACCCTTCATTATTTTCCCCAGGATATAACCAGAGTATCGACAGCAATCCAGTCCAGACACAGGACAGTCCTGTCACACAGGGACCCCTCCTCCTGCCCTTTCATAGTCTTCCCTCTCTGTCCTTCTCCATCTCTGACTCGTGGCCACCACTAATCTGTTCTCTATTTCTGTAATATTGTCGTGTCAAATATATAAATGGAATCACGCAATATGTGACTTCTGGGATTGGATTTGCTATCACTCAGCAAAATTCCCTAGAGATTCATCCAAGCTGAGTTGTGACACTTATCAATACTTGACTCTTTCTCCTAATAAGTGAGTGGCAATGTCATCTTTGGCCTGGGTCTGTTTGCAGGGCCCACTGCCCACAGAATAAATGCCTGTGTGTATACATCACGAACGTGTGTGTGCAGGCAACAGAGATGCGGGGAAGAGTAGGTCCCAGCTCAGTCCCTGCAGCCATGAGTTGCTAAGGAACAGTGCATGTGCTTCTGAGTGGTTGATACAGTCTGGGGATCAAAAACTGACTCTGCTCCCCTGGGATCTGCTGCAGGATCAGCTGGGCAAGTCTGATTCCACTTTAACCAAGGGACTGAGGCCTGGTGAGCCACAGACCTCTGAGGAGTTGCAAAATTGGTGACAAGAGCAATGTGTGTATTGTCTCTTTATTTTAACTTGTTTTGTCGAGTACACCCAGCCACATTGCCCACTCACAACCCCCTGAGCCAGCTATACCCCTGGTGTGGCCCAACTTGAAGCCCCTGCAGGTACATGCACATCACAGGTCCACATCACCTGGGGCAGGGCCAGTGGGGGGCTTCTGGTCCCTTAGCTTTTGCTTGTTTCCATGAGGTTTAGGAACTGTTCCCCAAGCAGGCAGGGATCTGAGCTAAGAGCACAGCAGAGTGACCTTTGAGCCATCTGAAGGCCTGACATTCTACACAGTTCACTCAGGAGTTGGGGAACTGGGCTTTAGCCCTGGCACATTGCCTTCTGCGATGCTTCATAAATGGATGGATGGGTGGATGGATGGTTGAATGCATGGATGCATGGATGGAGACATAGGTAGATAGGTGAATGGGTGGATGAATGGTTGAAACGATGGGAGATTTAGAATGAGTGATGATGGATGGATGGATGATGGATGTAGATAGCCCTACAGGATTGAAAAAAGACAATGTTAGTATGGATGAGGGCTTGGAAGAAAGGAAGGTAGAACTCATCTGGAGCAACAGACTGCTTAATGTCAACAAATGTCATATAAAGATCTTGAAGCCCAGAGAGGTGGGCTCACTAATCTCATAGGGTCAGCAATAACAGAATTGGACCTTGAACCCAGCTCTACTTCATCCAGACCTAGCTTTATTCTGCCACATCCCACCCAGGAAGGTGGGTCTAATCAGGTCAGGTACCCACAGAGGGACAGGAGGATAACTGGGGCCTTCCCAGACACCCCTCCTGTGCCCTGGGGTCTCCACATATGGCCAGCACTAACTGCTCTACAGCCTTGTGTGGCCTGCTCTGGGCCACAGATATTTATTGAGCATGTGTCATGGGCCTGGCCCTGTGCTACAGCCCAAGGGATTCAGAGTTCGACAAGGCCTGTGGGTACTTACGTTGCAAGTCTTACAGGCTCTCCCTCAGTTTACTCATCTGTGAAATGAATCAATACTTCTGAGGACCACTTTGGATTGGGATTCCCAGAAGCCTCCTGAGCTTGGTCCTGCTCACTGGTCTCTGTGCCCTCCCAAGTTCTGCACCCCATAAATTGGCCACTGAGGCCACTTTCCTGTGGGCATCTGGAGGGTTGTGAGAGATGAGGGTGTGGTGAACATCTGCCTCCCAGAGGGGCTGTTCTGGCTCTGCAGCCTGGATGTTACCAGGCTGTGTCTAAAGGCTGGGCTACGGAGCCCGGAAAATGTTTAACTTTGAAAAATGGACCTTCACAGCTCATTAGGCGCCAGCAGCGCAGCCCTTTGCCTTGGGCGGCTTGGGGAAGAGAGACACCAGGCCATGAAATTGCCGAGGTAGTTAAAGGCCAATTCTGCATTCCTGACCAGTGGTGTCTGCCTCCTGAGCCCAGCGGTACCAGCCACTGGGTGAGCTGGCACATCGTACTCATGAGCCCAGGGTAGGTGGTGTGGCTGGTGGACAGTGTGTGCCAGGCATGAGGGGCACCTCTGGTCTCCTGATCGTGGGGATTTGAACCTAAGTCACATCCTCCAGGCATCTGCCATGTACTGACTGAGACCTCATATAAATTATTTAACTCTGGGACTTGGGCCTCAGTTTCCCCATATGCACCATGATCCCCATGCCAAGTGGCACTTCCATTCCTGAAACTCAGTGCTGGTTATAGTGGGTAGCTCAGGGATCCTGAAGCCTTCCTGGGGTTTAAGTGCTTTGCTTAGAAACAGAAGCACCCCTACCCTGTGCTGTAGCACCCTCCCCCCTACCACACTATTCCAGGGCCTTGATGGCCCCAGCTAGCCTGCCTAGTCCGGGCTGGGCTCCCCGAGGTTCCTGGCAGCACCATAAGTGGCTCCAGGACTGGGCCAGCTGCTGTGTGGGTTCCTTCTGTCCTGAGTGTCTGCTCACTGTCTATCCTGGGGCATTTCTGTACCCTAAATGGGGCAGATGGAATGAGGCCAGGAGGGGTTTAGGAGTATGGGAGGAGCCTGGGTTCATCTTTGTGGAGCAGGGAGGAGAGGGCCAAGAGAAATCAGAGCTAATCATTAGAGGCGGCCGTGGCCACGGCGCTCTAAACATGGAAAATTGCATTACATTAGCCTCTGGTCTTCATCGTCTGTATTAGATGCAGAGTCATAAGCAGGCGGCGCAGGGGCCGGTGACCGCCCGCCTCTGTGCTGCCGTTGCCTGGGCAGGTGGAGGCTGGAGGGCAGGGCCAGCCGGGAAGTTTTCTGATTCCTGGGCTCCCCCCTCCTCTCAGCCCTCACTAGCTCTGGGACTTTCTGAGGGCTCTGTGACCTTGGGCAAGTTACCTTCACTTTCTGAATTGGTTCCCTTAATTGGAAACTAGAGAGGCTACTTGTGCTGACCCACCTAGCAAGCTGTGGAAGTACAGTGGAAGCAGAAGGGATCAGGTGCACGTCTGGCTCCTCCCTGGTGCCATGGTGAGCGATGGCGATGCCTCTGGGGCCCATGTGCCTCTAGGCCAAAGCCCCCTCTGCTGCCTGCCTGGGCTCTTACTCTCTGAGTTCCACTTTTGCCATCTGTGCAATGGGTGGCCCAGTCTTCACCCTCCAAGTGTTGACAACCAACTGCCTAGAAGTCTCTTGGGGGGGCCAGGGGCCAGGTTCTGGGGGCACTTGACCTACCCTCTTCTTTTAGGTCCCAATAGGTTCTGGGAGGTGGATGCTCCAGGCCTGGAGGTATCTAGGATGGGATGGCTTTGTTCAGAGTCCAGGAGACCCAAGACCAGGGTGAGAAGGAAATGGGGGCCAGCCAGCACAAGGGCTCCTGTTACTTGGATCTGGGCAGGCATGTGTTCAGCCAAGATGTGGGTCTGGGTGGCCTCCCGTGTCCCCATGGTGCACGTGTACGTGTGCCCGTGCATGCATGTGGCAAGGTTCCCTTTCTGGTGTGAGAACATGCACAGCTTGTGTTTGCACATGTGAGCACATGGAGGTGAACATGGAGTGTGTGTGTCTGTGTGTGACAGCTGTGTGCACCCGCACAATCCTGCTCGTCCCCATGGCAACCCTAACAGTGTATCCCAGCAAGGCCTGGAGCAGGTGTCTGAGAGCCTGGGTGCCAGAGGCCACACATGGTGACTTCCTAGAGCATTCGGCCGATTGGGACCTTGAGCAAGAGGCTGTAGGCTTGAGGGAGGCCTTCCAGACCCCTGCCTGGCTGTGCAGCCGGCAGGAGGATCACCATCATCTGGCCCAGCCATGTGCCATGCTTTGTGTTGAACAGCTCTCGGGACACACTAGTAGGGAGTTTGTGGTCTTATCCTGCTATCTGGGAAGGAAAACTGAGACTCGAAGCCCCTCCCACTGGGGCTCAGCTGGTCCTGATGGACACAGGCCCCTAGTCATATTCTCTATCTCTATGGAAAAGAAGGAGGAGCGCCTGCCCCACACCCATCCCCTGACTTGGTCAGAAATGCCATTCCTCAAACGCCAGGCCACTCCCTGCCAGGTGTTCCCCTGCTTCTCCTTGCAATTTGGCTGCTTGTTAGAGACCTTGACTGCAAGACCCAGGGCCCAGTCCTTCCTCATCCCCTGTGAAGTCATCCAGGCAATTGGCAGGGTTCCCATGGCAACAGTGGTGACATCACAAAGGCTGGAGGAGGAAGCTGGAGGGTGGAGGAGAGGCCCTGGAGGGGTTTCCTGGCTGTTTCCCCAGCCTTCCAGAAAGATAGATTCTGGCCACCACTCACCCAAAGCTTAGATGCATGACCCTGGTTATAGGTCATGTGTTCCTTGCACCCCTCTGAGATGAGACCTCCCTTCACAAACACCCTGACATCTTGCCCCGGCATGGGCCTCATACTGGGGATGTCATAATCATCCTGCCTGGGCTGCTCAGCTGCTTCTGCCACACTTGGCCTGGCTACCTGTGGGGGCCCCTGGCTGGCTCCTCACTGGCCTGTCTGCAAGCACCTGTCAGCCTGCCTGTTGGGAGCATCAGACTGCACGGAGCTGCTTGGGTCACCTTTGAACTGGCTGAAGACTTAATTCTAGGGGAAAGGATAGTCATGTGGGCATCTTGGTCCCATCTTTGTCGCCCTGCCCTGGCAGACTCCTGGTACTTCCTGCTGGGAGGAGCAGACCTATCTTTCCATCCCACAGAAGCCTTCCTCCCCCATCTCCATCCTTGTCATTGGCATGATGGCCTCAGGATTGGTCCTTGTCTCAGGCTCTGTGAACTCACAAAGCTGCTGAGCCCTGGGGACATCCTGTCCCTACGCTTCCTTTCCCCTCTTCCTACTGTGTCTCCTCAGCACTCAGTTTCTCTGGGGGAAGGGCCCCCTGGGGCACAAGGCAAGCGGCAGGCACAGGCTGCATCCTGCTACCACCAGAGCATGGACAGAGCCACCCCCACCTTGCAAGCCCAGCTGGTGGAGGCTGGACAGACTCCACCCATCCATTCAGAAACACTCAGCAAGGCCCTTTGGACCTGCCTTGTGCCAAGGTCAGCACCCCCTGGAGTGTGCACTTATTAATGCCTAGGGTGTACTGCACCCTTTGCTGCTTTGGATGCAAGTGAACAGGACAGCTGTGACTCCTTCCTGTCTTGTTGGCACCGCTTGTCATAATGAGACACCGTGCATGCTGGGCAGCTAAGCAGCAAGGATTCCTCTTACTCTGTGAGGCTGGAAGTCTAAGGGTGGTGCTGGCAGGGCTGGCTGGCTGCTGGAGGACCTGCTTCCGGCTCTGCAGACAGCACCTTCTGATGTGTGTGTGTGTGTGTGTGTGTGTGTGTGTGTGTGTGTGTGTGTGTAGTGAGCGCGTGCATGCAGGAGAGTGAGAGCCAGCTAGGCTTGAGAGGGAGGGAAGGAGGGACAGAGAGAGAGAGACTAGAGTCGCTTCCCACAAAGATCCCAGTCCCATGACTGAGTCCCACCCTCACAACTTCACCTTAGCCGCCTCTTAGGCCTCTGAAAGGCCCCTCCGTAAAATGTGATCACTGGAGGAATCGGGGGAAATGGTCCAGTTATAACTTACACAGTCACCAGCCCAGCAATGACAGAGGAAGTTAGGGAGAGGGTGAGGGATGGCAATGGCCAGCAGCTCCACTGAGTGGAATAGGCTGGGGAGGCCTCTTAGAGGAAGAGGTGACACTGAGGCCATTGTTCAGGCTGAAGCCCAAGGCCCAGTCCCTTCATATGCCCACACTGAGACCTTAGGGCATTGCTCACTGACCTAGTCTTTGCATCTAGAAAGGGACAGTTGGGGGCCAGGGCAGGACAGGGGCATCTCAGCCATGTCTACCTTTGGATGCCTGGAGGACCTGAAACTTCTGCCTGTCCCTCAGCATGGTGCTCAGAGGATGAGTGCTGCCCCTCCCCCTGCTCATCCTGGGGTGTCTCAGAGGATGGGTGTGGCCAGGAGGAGCCCCAGTTGG
>PVKN010035418.1:0-11638 GCA_004027915.1 Capromys pilorides | reverse complement strand
AAATTTTAGGAGAGTTAACAATGACTTCAGAAGTGTGTGTTTGTTATCAGATTTAGGGCGCTTGTCACATTCGGCCTGAAGGCAAGCCAAAAGAGGGATTGAAAAAATACCCCAGAAACGTCTTCATCTCTTTTTCTCTTTTTTTAATTAAAATGTAGTTCATCTTACAGATTCCAGAGCATTTTGGATTTGCGGTTATAAGCATGAGGTCATTTTTCCTGCCTATATGACCACAGTGAATTTTTAAAGTCTTTAGTGTTTGGTAACAACAGACAAATAGCTGGAAACCTGAGCACTGAGATCAAGTTCTTTCCAGCATTTTCCCATTATTCCTCAGCGTGGGGTAAAAATGAGTCCACTTCAATGGTCTAGAGCCAGGATCCCTGAGCCCCCTGCCTGTGAGGCTAATGGGTGAGGCCCCCTCCAAATACATCAGCTAACCAGGCAATACAGAGGTGTGGAGCAAGAACTGGGTCTCTCAGGTCACAGTCTATGAACTGGTTCTGTTAATTTTGCCAGCGATACAAAGCAAGTAAGTTATTTAAATTCTCATCTTCTTTATGTGTAAAAACAGCAACTCCTAGAGTAGTTCTGAAGATCAAATAAGAGAGTAAATGAAATTCATAGTAGCACAGTTTTGGAGACATAGAAAACTGGAGTTAACAGTTTTGGTTCTCTTTTTCTGTTCCCAGCTATTCATCTCCTAAAAGTTCAGCCCAAGATATTTGGGGTGAGCTATTATGAGGCATCGGAAGTTGTTCCTGGCCTAACCAATCACTGCAATGAAATGCCAGTGACTGGTTAAAACAACCCACAAGTCTGTATGAAACAGCCAATCAATGTGTGTTAGGAGAAAGCACATGGCACATGTTGGTCCAGTAGGACTGGTTGGAAAAGACATTCTTGTTTTTTCCCTTTCCAGATGTGAGCAAAGAAGCATAGAATTTCAGCTATTGCTGGAAGTCATTGGGGGATCATTTGGAAAGTCAATCCAGGGAGAAAGGTGATAGACAAAAACAACTCAGAATCAAGAAAATGACAGAGAAACAGCACTGGGTTCCTAAATGCATTGGTCCTGAAACTCACCTCTTTCTTTGGATTTTTTGTCATAAGACATAATAGGATTTCTTATCACATGCTCTGGTTTCAGTGGCTTTTGGTTACATGCATGAAAATTACTCTAATTGATAACAACACAGAAAATGTTAGCTATTATTTCATAGACTATATCCAGAAAGCTTGCTACTTCAACTTTTCATCTCAAGAAATGTTGCAGAGATTAAGGAACAATATAATTTGATCATTTCTACTCATTGACCCCTTCAATTGAGTGTGGTATTTCACATGCATGTATTAACTCTTTGAATTGTCTCAATATCCTTACTAACTCATTATGTTTCTATAAGTCAACTGCAGCTCAGGGAGAGAGAGATCACATGATATCCCTTAGGCTTGCCAGCTAACTTGCAGCACAGCCATTCAAACCCAGTCTGGACTCATAGTTCTGCAACTGTGCACTTCTTAATGCGTCCCTCTACCAAGATCATGGAGACAAAATCATCCCCTACCAGGAAACCATTCCGTGCTACACCATTATGGAAAGGAAAAGGCAGCAGAACGTCCCTCTCTTCACCACTGTGTCAGCATTGAGTACCAGACTGGGCACTGGCCTACACAAAAGTAGTACTTGGTTCAAAACAACCAAAACTGAATTTTTTAGGTATTCATAAACTGGATACCATATCAGACAAATTAAGATAGGACCTCCATTCAAATTCTCCAAAAACTATCTTTAAAAAAAAAATGGTATGCTGAAATGACTCACAAGGGCACATTCTGATGGTACTTGTCTATGTACATGGGCAGAGTCACGGGGAGAGAAAGTGGCTGGTAAAGTCTGAGAAACCATGGTCAGTGAAGACTAAGCAAAAGCTGGACAATGTCTCAATGGGTATCATTATCAAAAGGGACACCAGCACATCCATACCAAAAAGCAGCCCGTCTTCTCCTACTGAATACTTGCACTCCCTGCTTCCTCTAGAACATTCCTCAAACTTTAACATGTACTAGAACCACCTAGAGGGCTGGCTGAAGTGGAAACTCCTGAACCCACTCCAAGCTTTTGGTGCAGAGGTATGAGACAGGGTCAGACAGCCAGCTCCCTAGAACGTCTCATGACGGTCCTGATGCTACGAGTCCAGGGACTGGATCTATCTTATTGTGTTTATACAGCTTAAGCCTGTCAACCTCTCTTCTATGTGGAGCATCTTAACTCTTCCTTCATCCTTTTTGCCAAATCCCTGACTCTTTTATTCATTTAGGGCCGTGGTCTCTGCCCTTTCCACTGAGGTCCAGAACATGCTGACACTTACAAACCCTCTTCAGAATGGAGATGATGTCCCTGATTTCCATTTTCTGTGGCCAATAGCTGAACTTTGCTGGTGCCAGTGATAGTTTGGCAACTATGGTTAAAATTACAGCATGGCATAACAATTGCAAGAGTTAGTTCCTGTCTAGTGAATCATAGTCATGAGTCTTCTTTGACTTTTTCCAGGCACCAGTTGGCCCATATAAAGGAGAACCTACTACCCCACTTATCCAGACTCTGTATCTTCAACTCCCTGTCTCCCTGGTCCTTTGGGGGCGATCCTTCCTGAGGTTCTTTAGATAATCAGCTTAAGTCTCAGCATTCGCCCAGAAAAAGTCCTGATCCAAATACAATATCTCTGAATTTTCATTCCTTAAGAGTATTTGTCTGTAAAAAAAAATTGCTTTATTTACAAACTATCTACTTCATTTCCAAAATGTAAGGTACACATTCACTGCCATGGAAGGATTGGCATTTCTTTCCTCATAGAGTTAAGACTGCGTGCTTTGGGCTTGTATTTATTGTTGAGGAAATAATTTTGCTCCCCAGAGGGTGGACCGTGTGCTGCCAGTGGCTTGTGGGTGTTTTCCATGGGGCACTGAAATGATGGTATTTATACTATATTATATAGTGAGAAGCTTGCTTAACTTGAATTTTTTAAAAAGAAGAATCAAGGAAAATCACTTGGTTTAGCACTTGTTCGTCTCTCAATATTACCTTTTGCTAATCTTTCTTTTTCATATTATAAAGAGGAGATTAAATGCCCAAATCCCCATCTGATCCACAATGATTGTCAAGTATATAATGATAGTTTTATTTAAAGCATTCTATTTCTTCTATGCTTACCTTGGAATCATGGTAGGTAATTCTGTCTTTCCATTAATAATGATTTAAAGTTCTCTTTCTAAAGGAAATGTGTTTGAGGAAAAAAAATAAGAGTTTTGATTTTAAAAAATGGTATCACCAAGGATGTAGGTGTTTGCCAAATGTGGTAACATTTGTTATTGTCATGCATGACTAAAATTTGAGGAATCTTGACAAAGGAAATTCTTTGCTCCAAACAACTAGGGGTAGGACAAACTCTAAATTGTGTTTCTGTTTTAGTTTTGCCAAAAACTGCAAGAGGTGATTATACATCCAATAAACACTTTTTGAAAGCTTAATAAAAAAAAACCCTGAGATTTAGGGCCAGTCAGATAGCTCAATGGACTAAAGTGCCTGTTTAGGCAGATGCAGGGACCAAAGCCCAATCCCCAGCATGCCATGCGGGCCCCACTCTCAGGGCATGCTGAGACAGCAACTGAGACTGGGCTGGTGGTGCATGCCTATAATCCCAATACTCAGGAGGCTGAAAACAGGAGAATCACTATGGGTTCAATCTGTATAGTGAGACCCTATAAACCCTATACTAAATACATAAAATATAAAAATAATAAATAAAAAACCCTGACTTTTGAGTTTCTCTTCATTTGAAAACAATCTCTAGGTTGATGTCTACCACTTACATCATCACATGCACTCTGCCTACCTCCTTCTCATCTCCTGCCAATCCCCCCTCCACCTCAGCCATATTAGCCTTTCTCTAGTTGCTCAAGTATAATGCACCCCTTCCTCTGGCTTTAGTATATGCTTGTCCCTCCTTCAGAAATGTTGCTCTCTTCTTTCACCTCTTTCTTTCTCACTTAGTCAAATCAGCCACTGTGCTAACACCATTTCAAGAACTCCAAGCCAGTTCGGGGCTCCTCCTCATTCTTTACTCTGAAGCACTCTTTACATAGCAATTACATAACCACTTAGGTATTGATGTGTCTAATGTCTGTCATCCCTGCTGCCTGAACAATTAAGAGAGCACAGAACTTGCCTCATGTTGGTTCACACTAAATCCTTGGAAATGACACATCATAACTTACTATGGAGAATTGTGCAAGTAACAGGGACCCAAAATGGCTTAGGTAGCTAAATGAATAGAATAGAACCATTGTAGCACTTAGGGCTAGAAGTCAGCTACCTCTGGACACTAGCAAGAACAACTGGCCAACATTATATGCACATCAAGTGAATGAAGTGAACCAATGATGAGAACCTGGAGGTCTGAATGTATTGGTCATAAACACAAGAGACTGAGAACACTGGTTAAAGCCAGATGTTCCATGGGCTAGAGCCCACTGTTCTAATATTGAAGATTCTCATAATTAGAATGACATGTAATTGAGATGCTGGAGCATAAGATCCCACATAGACAGCATTTTGAAATAATGTTGCTCAATTACTTAATCCCTGTTAGGCTATTGAATAGAATGCTCCCTTACAAACACTATTATAAAAACATTATGCCTGGTTCTCAAGTTCTGGAATATCTGATTACAATAGCTTTTTTCCACATTTGTATTCTCTTCATTTTATTTAATTGCTGTTAACATTTTGAGCAGATTTATTGCATGTGACAGAGAGAAACCTGAGCTTGTGTAGGAGCTGCCTTGCTATTTCCTGCTCCCCACCCACCATCTTCCTAATATTCTTCCATCCTGCCTTCTAAAATGCTCATTAGTCCATTGCCTGTTCTCTAGTTGGGGTGTACACTGTCAGAAAGTCACCATATTAGGGGTAATAGTGGCCAACCTCATCTACCATCTCTGAATTAAAATGAGCTTTGGCTGATACCAATTTGCAATTCCATCCTAAGTAAATCAATAACATGTGGACTACACAAAATTATCTCCATCTCCAGATGGACAACCCATCAAGGGATAATAAAGCAACAGTCACTGAGCACTTAGGTTTAAGAGAGTGTTTCTCTGTGTGGATGGGTACCAGGATGAGTGTAGTCCAGCATGTGTGTGTGTGTGTGTGTGTGTGTGTGTGTGTGTGTGTGTGCACGTGCATTTCCTGCCCATTTTTTTTCATGCAACTGATACTTTCAAATTTTTGCTGAAGGCATGTTGGATCCACAAATTTGATAAATGTGTAGAATTTTCTGAGTCATCTTGCGCTCTTCATTTCCACACTGGAAAGCTTGTTTAAGGCAAGAGATGTGGAGCCATAGACACAGTAGTTTCAAGGATTTAGTAGCAGGAGCAAAGCTGTGAAGACCTGGGGAGGGTGGGAAGTCCCCTGTCAGTGTGCATCAGGCCTACTCTAAGGGCTCCCCACTGCCAGGTGCTTCTCCTTTATCCCACATTCACTGGGCCTATCTGTACTAGAAAATTCAATCCAAAAAACAAAAGTATTGCTATAACCTCTTACAATTTATGAAGCCCTTTCTATGTGATGATGTGGTTAAAACTTCATGTTCATTATTTAATTAAATCTTCCTAATCACCACATGAGGTAGACATTATTGTTCTTTCATTTTATAGGTTTGGAAATTCAGACAAAAAGAGAAAAAAATAGCTATGATTTCAAAATTAAAACTGGAATTCTTTGACTTGGCATTGGGGGATTTAACTATGGTGTCAAAATAAACATTTAGCTCTACTCTAGTCTACTTTGTAAAATTGACTTTATACAGTGATTCTAAGGTTGGTCTGCCCCTCTAGAGGCAGGTACAATGTGATTTCTTTGGGAACTTTTAATGTGCATAGCTGTTTTGAGAAAATATTTTGGTAGTGGAAATTCTACTTCATTTCACTTGGGGAACAAACAACAGAGTTATCAAATGATGAATGGAAAAGTTTGGATGAAAAGATAAGAGCATCTAGAGTTGCTTCTTTTTAAGCCCGGGCACTGCTAAGAATGAGTGCCGGTAGGCAGCGTTCTGCTGGAGGCTAACCGGAAGTCCTGAAAGGAAGCCAGGAGGTTCATTTTGCTTTCAGTCAAGGATATTGATTTTAATACTAATGGAGACTTGAACTGGACCTTGAATAGTCTGCAGAAGTTTCTGATCAGAAAGCCATGGGCTTGACCTTCAAGCTGGTTCAGGATGTAATCTGGTCCTCTGCCCTGTCACCGTGGTGTCCTTGACATCTTCTCTTTGTCTATTTTTTTTGGCACATGGCTATCTAGTCCTGTAATAAAGAAGTGCATTTGCAGCTTAAATTACCAAAATGGCCCATTATGTTTATCAAGATAGACAGAGAAAAAGAGAAAGAAGATTACAGTTTGTTCCAGCTGTCTAAAGAATAGCTCTTCTGCAATGGGAAGGGAATGATTCCACACTGGAGTTTTTCTCTCTCTCCTCTTAAAAATTAAGTACATGTAGGAATACCCTTCATGATGTGATTTCAGGAGAAAAAAATGATGCTTGACTGTACAAAAGGTTGGAGCATTCCAGAACACTGAATTTCACCTGACTGCATTTTGGGGGCTCTGTTTCAAGGTTGCCACCACAAATGCATCTTTGTCACAGCAAAGGAAAAGGGAAGAGATCAATAACCACGGGAAGAGGTTTTCCAGAGATGAATTCACACCAAGGCAAAGTGGGGTTGGGGAGAGGCAAAAGGAGGCTGAAATCCACTGACAACAGCTAATTGTTGTGACTAATTCAGCTTTTGGAAGGTAGAACTCCATGGAGTGTGTGAGCTGCAGCACAGTTCCTGTTTTAATTAGCGGCACCACGGGGAGAAGATGAGCTTATAATTGAGTAGTTTGCTGATCGGTCAACTTCAACCTGTAATCAGACATGCTGAGAAGTGGACACTAATGGGGAGGTTTGACTAGCAGGAAATCTGCTCCATTAGCATAGCTAGTGGCAAATCAGGTTGGCATCTTTTCTCCCCATTCTTTCAGGAAGAAGGCGCCCAACAAAATGTTTTCAAGAACCTCTTCCTCCCTGGTTCTCCATCTCCCAAAGCCTAGGCTCTAATTTGCTTAGCAAATCACTGCTCAGGCTTGGTAACCAAAGCTCAGTGGTGAGCATTTTCTTGATCCATCTTTTCTTCTAAGTTACACTGCTATCGCATTTGTCATTGGATTCTCTTTGGGACACCATTACCATGACCATCGCGATGCCCCATACATGCCCCTCAGTGTTTGTTTAGAGAAATTCTCTCTCTCTCTCTCACTCTGTAGAATCTTGATGAGATGAAGTTTCATGTTGCACTTTCTCTTGTCTCCTCTCACACACTCCCTGGCCTTGCCAAGAGACAACGGGGTTTAGGACACAAAGTAAGTAATTTGGTTTCTGTTTCCCAAAACTTGAATTTTGATAAAAATGCCAAAATATAAATATACTCAAAGCCACATACTGTAGTAGAAAACTATAATCACACTGTTAGGTTTTTCTCTGCTATCTAAACTTGTAAATCATTGGGTTTCTATCAATTCCCTGTCCTGGTTCTCGAGCCTTTCCCCAAATGCACAATGCAGCCTTCTGTGATCCTAGGTCACTGGTTTCTTGACTGAAACCAGGCAGAGTGAGTTTCTGTTGCCTGTGATGTAACAACCTAAATGAGAGGGCGTATGAGACAGACAAGACATCCCACTGATGTTCCCTCTCCACCTTTCTTTGCCTGCTCCCAGTAGGAAAATGTGTGGAAGGAAAGTGAACCATACTTGCGGTCTATGAGAAGATAAATAAAGAGATGAGAAGAAATAAGGCATTTTTCCTAATGAGTCTGAGTTGAGGTCCTGGCGTGAGTGTCTTCATCGCGGATGTTCTCATGGGATGTGCCTGGAAGCTGAGTTCCCATGGGATCCTCTCTGCACTCTGGACCATGAGAGTGATTTGCTGGCTCCTCTTCCCACTCAGTTTTCTGCCAGGGCCCCCCACTTCCATTCATGCCTTCCACAGTGTAGGGTGGATGTCACACTGCATTGAGGGCAGGGAGCAGGCACGCCACTACCCTCCATTTCCCAGCTATATTTTGGGGATGGTTTGTATTAGCTAGTCTGAAGGAAGGCAAGTCTTGGCATGCCCTGCGCTGGGTGTGTTGTACATGTGTGTATTCTCAGTTGCCAGGCTACACCAGGAACAACACATTCTTGGTGCTCCACTGCCCTGCCCAGTATGTGCTCGGCGACCTGGCCAGGGGACAACCACCTGGCCTTGTGGCGACTCAAGCAGTTTTACAATGTTGTTTCACCTACAGGCACAAGTCCTGCTTTGGTCCTCAATGGTGGTCTAGGCTCAGGAAGTTAAGGCTGCCACAGAAGCCACAGTCCCTGCCCTGTCGATTCCAAAACATGGGCTCAGAAGTCTAAACAATGAACTGAAGCATACTTTTCACTGGTTATAAAGACAAAAGTGACAGACATATATAAAATTGAGCGCATTCACCATCATGGGATGAGGGCCAGGGGAAGGAAAGACACAAAATAAGGTCGGTTTCCACTGGCCTGACTTGGACAATGTACTTTCCTAACCACATCAATTCAGGGTTTTTACAGATTTGATTGTCTTTCAGCCCAATCCACTAAGGAGTTGCTCACTAGTTCTGTGGATTTTCTGCACAATTACAGATTATTGCCATGGCAACCACAGAACCATGTGACAACATTGCTACCTCCGAGACCAGGGACAGCCACTTCCAGGCAACACACATCATCTTTACAAATGGGACTCTGTGCTGTTGGCCTCACATTGTTTTAAGGCTAATTGCTGCTTTATGTCACAGATGCAACCCCCCCACCCCACTCTATTTTCAAGATCTTTTAAAACAATTTAGATTTGCTCTAAAACAGTTCCATACTTGCCTGTGTTTATTTGGTCATAAAAGGGTATTATTTTGGGGGTTGGCGGAAGGAAAAAACAGGGTAAAACTCGAGGAGCGGAGGCAGATGGGAAGCAAGAGTGGAGGAGGAAGAATTTTACTAGCAGATGGTTTCCTTGCCCTGATGTTGCTAGAGTCTAAACCCAAGATAGCACTGAAATTCTGGATCCACCACACACAAGGCCTCCATGGGAATGAATACAATTCGCTTTCTTTCTGAATGAATTCAACTCTTTCTGTCCTCATTTCAGGCACAATGAGAATTGAGGCCACTGATAATTAAGTTAGAGATATGATTGAGAAGGGGGTCCAGATAATATTTTCTCTCTGGCAAAACAATCATTTTATTTTACAGAAACTTGTGCACATAGCCAAACCCCAGGCTCTTTTCTGCCAAACATTTTCCCCTTAATTTTTTAACCTCTGGGTATTTCAAGGAAAATTGAATCCACATGTTTTCAGATTCATTTGCAAATGCAGTTTGCCTGGAGCTGTTTGATGACCACTACGCCCTTGGAGTATTTTTATGAGCTTAAACTGATTTTCCCCCAAGCCTCTTGCCTCTGAGCCAGGAATCGGCATTTGTCATTTGTAGCACAATTCAGAAAAGAACATTTTACAAAGCTCTTGCTGGTTCTCTTGTCTCTTTCCCAAGTAAAGCTAAGAAAAGGTTTTCACCAAGATCATAAGAATAACTGAGGGGAGCTTAACTGTTTTTTACAACTGAGAAGCAGGCTGACATGGGCAGGATCCACATCCTGGATCACATGGCTTTCTCATTTGCCCTCATTCGCTATGGCATTTGCATGGCTGTCTTTCCCAGGAACACATCTCTACCTGTGACATCATTCTGTGATTGAAATCATTCTTCAGAGGCAAAGCTGGGAGTTTAGGTGTGGCCCTTCCCGAACAAAAGGGCAACAAACACTGTTCACAACGAGTGAGTCATATCGACAAGGAGAAATGAGTGTCTCTTACTAGCAACTTACGGAATTTGGAAACTGTTGTTATCCCTTGCTAACTCAGCCATTTGATCCAACATTAAGTTTGACTTCTAGAAAGTGTGGGGTGGTAGTGATGGTGCATATGTTTCTGTGTGTGAGTGTGTGTGTGTGTGTGTGTGTATGTGGTCCATTCAGAGGTGTTTACTATGTCTTATATTCACATTTTTAAAAAGGAAAAGGAAGAACAACAATTGGGAAAATTGTCCAGAGCATGGAGAATGCCTCTAAACCAGGGATTTTTTTCTGAGTTTAGTTGACAAGCTTCCTTTGAGGATGTTCTGGTGAATTCCACCTACATTCCAGGACCCTTGTTAAAGAGAAATTAATCTAAGGAGTTCTCTGAATAAATATTTGTGAAGAATTAACATTCTTCCAGGAAGCTCATTTCATAGGGTATCTATTTTTTCTTTCTCCTCTAGTTCTCTTCACCAGACATGATCCCAGAGAAAGCTGCATTGAATTCACATGCCCTATTTTTAACTTTCATCTGGACTTCCTTTTTTTTTTTTTTCTCTTTAAGCATGAGAATCAAGTAAATAATGACCCTTTGTATTGTGTCCAGTGGAAGGTCACAAGCTTAGGGAATTTACTTAAGTTCCCAGGAGAAGTCAAACCATAAAAGATTCATGTGCATGGCCTTCAGACTGGGCCATTCAGGCTGTTGATTCTGCTAAGTATTTTCACTCCCATTTTACAAACAAAAAACAACTGACATATAGACACAATTTTTCTGCTTAATAGGGGCACTACCTGTACAACTATAGCCCTCCTTCATGTTTATCCCATCTAAATCAAAGGGTCTAGGGAATAACAGGCTGGTGACATTGTTTTGGTCAGCCATAGCATACAGGTATGGACAGTCACTGTCAGAAGTTGGATTTATCAGTTCATAAACTATTGTATTGTTTTTCTTTGAAGCATTTCCTTGGAATTTACTAGACAAAACAAAAAGAGAGAAGGAAAATTAACTTGTTGGTAGCCTATTTTCAGTTATAGTAAGAATCTCAATTCCACTATACTCAAGAGATGATATGCACACCAACCAAAATGGGTAAGGAGAGCCTGGAACAAAGTTCTGGCCTAGCAGTCTGTAGTGCTTTCTTCTATGGACAGTGGCTGTTCCACTCAAGTTGATATCTACCATATTGGAAATGAGAAACCCTAGGACTGGGAAGATCGTTCAGTGGTCTATGTGCCTTCCTAGCAAGTATAAGTATCTGAGTTTGATACCAGGTACACATGCCATGCCAGCCCCAGAACCCTGGGCACACTTTGGGGAAGTTGAAACAGGAGGATCACTAAGAGTCTGCACTATGTAGCAAGACCCCGTATCAACAAATAATTTTTAAACGAGAAATATTAACTATATAACTTTTGATGAAAGTTCTTTATTTTAAAACATTGAACTGTCTTCAAAACCATATAACTATAGTATGACCTAAAGATATCAGCTAGATGGGGTGGAAATTCCTCCTCTGAGTGCCAAATAAGATCAGCATTGTTGCCTTTGTGTGAAAACTTGAAAGAGAAAAAAGGAATCTGAAGGGTATAATAGATACTGGGAAAAAGGAATTAACTTTTTCCAAAGGAAAGAGTTATCGAGTTGAGAAGAAGGACAG
>PVKN010035417.1:0-11650 GCA_004027915.1 Capromys pilorides | reverse complement strand
GGGTTGTTCATAGAATGTAGAGACAACTTAGAAAAGTCTATTGAAGATCTGTAATTCCAATTCAGGTAATGTCATTATTCTCATGGTTACACATTTGCAGTAAGCCCTTCCTGCTTGCATGTATCACAAAACCAAAATCACATTGAACAACTTTCTAACTTAAGTATTTTGTCTCTAGTGTGAGTTGCATATTCATGTTCAGTTTGTTTTGTGGGATGCCACCATTAATAAGACATCTTTACATATTTAGGACATATCTTCATATTTAATGCAAAAATTTATATTGATATTATTTTACTAGGTTCTTCCCTTGCTAAAGAAAGTCACATCCCTAGGTGAACTAAGGTTCACCCAAAATGGGATCATGTCTGAAGTAAATCAATTTTACCTCTGGGGACACCTAATTGATTTTTCTGTATTTCTAGCCTCTATTCTTCGTTACATGCAAAGGTATGACCTCATCAGTAATAGTGTTTAGAAAAGTAATTCTCGTGTTCACATCTGTATAAAAGTTAAGAGAATAAATTAAAAAGGAGTTATTTCCATGTTCTGGGCTGCAGAATGGCTCACAACTGGTTTTATTAGAGAATATGACTTATATATCAAAAAATTGAGAGTAATGGTCTTTTTTCCATAAATTACCTTTTATTTTTGTTAGTTTCCTTTTTTAATTTTTATTTTTTTTAATAGATGCAATACAGATACGATTACATTTTTTTTTTCTTTTTTGTGGGACTGAGGATTGAACTCAGACCTTTGTGCTTGCCAAGCGAGTGATTATTCTACTGAGCTATTTCCCCATGATTACATTTATCATAGAGTTGGCAAATGTGCATAACACACCTGAATGCTTTTTTCTTAATACTTTTTATTTTGCTACATTTCTTATTCATATTCTCATTGGTCACCTGTAAGCTTTGTTAATGTTTGGATTGGAAAACAAGGGGAAATGCTAATTGATCTTCAAGTAATATTTTAGAGTTTTATTGTCTCCCTTAAAGCTCTTTTCTGAGGTTTGTTTTATTTTTCCATATTAAGGATTGAAGCCAGGGCCTTCACACTAAGCTATATGCCACACTCTTTTTTATTTTGAGACAATGTCTTATTTATTAGTCACTAAATTATCTAGGCTGTACCAACTGCCTTTGAAAGAGGCACAGAAATCTCACATAGATGAGATTTTTATTGAAATAGAGAAAAATTTAACTTTTAAAAAAATGTTTAAATGTTCTAGGAAAAAAAAAGTCAAAAATAAATAGTCTAGGCTGGGCTCAAACTTGGGATCTTTGTCTCACCTTGCGGTGCTGGGATCCTTGGTATGCAGTACCATACAAGTCTTCTCTTCATGTTAAGAAAAGTACAGGGGCTGGGAAAGAGCTTGGCAGTAAAGTACAAAATATAGAAGTTTTAAAACTGCATTATTGAAATTGTGAGTCTGTGTTCTGTCTAGTAATTGTCTTTTCATTCATAATATACCTCAATGAAGGAATTTTTTACTTTTACCAAATCTAAAGGAATGATTTCTCTGAACTGCCTCAGTTTCTCCTCTGCTGTTATCCTTATGATTATCTCTTACAGACAGTAAATTATGCCAATCAGTGATCTCAAAACTTTTGCCCAGTTCTGAAACCCCATTTTGAATTGTGAGTTCTAGCACACCTAAAGTGCCCCACCCCAATCTGGGCAATTTTGTGATTTATCACAATCTGTCTCAAGATAGAAAATAAAATAGAATTGTTGTAACTTAGTGCAGAGGCCTTGGGCTCTATCCCTGCTACTGCCAGAGCAAAACAAACATGTGTTTTAATGTTAATGTGTTTACGTATCCATACACATACATTAGAGACGATAACATTAGTTTGTTTCTGTGCTGTAACTCTGCTAGCCTAGTTACCTGACAATACTTCTTGAATTAAGTAGATTAGCTTTTAGTTAGCTCAAAGGGAAAAGAACTCTTGTGTTGTTGTCCATTGATTTGATCTGCTCATTGACTCCACACAGGAGACTCCAGTGCTCACCAGAATAGAAAAGCAGAAGCGCAAGGAAGAGGAGGAGGAACGGCAGATTCTCCTTGCAGTGCAGAAGAAGGAGCAAGAACAGATGCTCAAGGAGGAGAGGAAGCGAGAGCTGGAGGAAAAGGTCAAGGCAGTAGAAGGTGTGTGGTCCTTCTGCCCAGGCTACAGATGTTCATGTTTGGGAACAGCTGTGTTGAGCCATGAGTGTAACAAGCTAGAGACCGTTCTTTATTTCTTGTGTTTCTGGCTGTTTCTTTCTAGTTAATTGTCACTTGTATTCTGTCATATTTACTTAGGGTTAGGCCAATCTCTCTCCTTTTTTATTCTTGATAAAGCACTTGTGTTTGTCATTCTTTGTGTATTTCAGTAACTTGCTTATTTAAATCTCTGCTATGTCCTATATAGAATAGAAAAACAGTGATGACAATTGATTTCACAGGGTTTATTTTTCATTTTCTGTGTTGTGTTTGGTTGGTTGATTTGTGTTTGGGTTTTTTATTTTGGTTTTTTTTTTTGAGATGGAGTTATATGTAATAGTCTGGGCGTAAACTTGTTATGTAGCCTAGGCTTGTGTCCTAACTTGAAATCCTCCAGCCTTAGTCTCCGAAGTGCTAGAATTATAGGCCTGTACTGCCATAGCCATAGATAATTTTATCACAGATAAGATATGCGTAAGAAATGTCTCAGGTATTCATTTATTCATCCATTCATTTATATATAGGTGATACATGGTCAAACCATGCAGCCCAGACTCACAGTGATCCTCCTGTTTTCAGCCTCCCCGACGCTAGGATTACAGGCATGCACCACCATGCCAGATCTTGGTGCCCAGGTGCAGGGCCAGTGGTGCATGTGGTGCTGGGGATTGAACCCCAGTCCCTGCACTTGTCTAAGCAGGCACTTGGTCCACTGAGCTATCTCACTGGCCCCAGCTTTTTATTTAGATTATGTATTAGTTCTAAAGTATTATTAGGGCAAAGTAATTTTTTTCAGTAAATAGATTTAGTTCTTGGTCTTGCTATAATAGATTTTGTTTGTTTATAGTTCTACAACACCAAGGATAACAAGGGTTTTCTTGGATAGCAGTCACATGTATAAGCTAACCCTGATAAATTCTGTGATAACAGATCCTTTGGCATGATTAGCTACAGACCAGTTTCTTTTCTTCCTCTTGGCCCCTTTCTTTGTGGTTGTGGTTGTTTGGTTTTGCTCTGTAGTCCTGGCCAACCTCAAACTCACAGTGCTCCTGCCTTGCCTCCCACATATTGAGTGCTTTCTTTTAAATAAATGTATAGAAGTCTGGCATGGTGGCATGCAACTTTAATCCCACCACCCAGAAGGCTGAGGCAGGAAGATCACAAATTTGAGGCTAGCGTGGGCTACAGAGCAAGATGATGTGAATGAATGAATCCATTAGTAAACTCCTAAAACTTAGTTTTTTAATAAAACGGCATAGTGTATGGTTTTGACTTTCTCATGCCAGTGTTCAATGCAAAACTTAGATGAATTTTGGCTGTAAAAATTAAAACATCATGTGGGACTGGGGGGATAGCTCTGTGGCACAAGTGCCTGCACTGCTGTGGCATTCTAGATACTGGTAATATTTAAAAGGAAAAAGCCAGATGCGTGTGTAGAGTGGCATGGTGGAAGTAACATTTAAGTATGATTATCACAAAGTTCTGTGTAAGGAGTTAAATTTTGAATCAAGTGAGCAGGTCGCCTTGTGCCCATGTGAGGGGCAGAGTAGCGCGGGCAGTGGGAGAAGCAGCAGATGCGCAGGCTCAGTCACACTTGCCCCTTGCAGATCGCGCCAAGAGGAGAAAGCTCAGGGAAGAGCGGGCATGGCTGCTGGCCCAGGGCAAGGAGCTACCCCCAGAGCTGTCCCATCTGGACCCCAGCTCTCCCACACGCGAGGGAAAGAAGACAAAGGACCTGTGAGTATTCAGTACCAGCAACAAGAGAACCTGGCCCTGTGCTGATGAACATGTCCCTCACTTAATCCTTACAACAACCCTGTGTGCTCAGCAGTGGCATCTCCATTTCAAAGATGAAAAAATGTAGTAAGGGACAGGATGAGCCTTAAATCTGCAGCCTCACCTTGACCCAAGGGACCTTGCCGCCTGTACCCAAACTTGGTTCTCCCCTCCTGTGTCCTTGCTGCCACATTCTAGAGGCACTGATATTTCTGCACAAAATTCTTACTGTCCTCTTAAATTTAATGAAATCAAGAGTCAGTAATTGTATAAGTGTTTCTTGGAATGTTTAGAACAACTTACTCTAAATCATGACTCTTGAAGTTACTAGGTACCGTTTGTGTTTTTATTGCATAGTAGAAGTTTAGAACAAATGAGTAAATTTCGTTACTACTGAGTTCATTCTATCCCATGCATTTGTGGATTTTGTTTTGTTTGGGGTTTTGATACAGAGTCTCACTATGGAGCCTAAGCTGGCCTCACACTTGAGTTCCTTCTGCAAGTGAGCATGGGATTGCAGGTGTACACCACCACATGTGGCACTGTTTCCTAGCTCACAGAAATATTCATGGACCTACAATAAAACCTTGTTAAGAATATGCTCGTAGGGCCAGCCACATAGCTCAGCAAATTAAAGCACCTGCTTAGGCAGGCACAGGTGTTAAGGTTCCATGCAGGCCTGCCTTGCCGGCCCTGCCCCCAGGGCGTGCTGAGACTGCAGTTGAGACTGGGCAGGGTGGCACACCTGTAATCCCAGCTCTTCAAAGGTGGTAGACAGGCAGATCACTATGAATCTGATCTAGTAATGAGACCCTGAACACCCTGTAGACCCTTCCCTAAAGATAAAAACATAAAATAAAAAAGAATATGCTCTTAAATAACTAAATAATAGAACATAAAGTTCTGGATCACTTACATCATTTTTATTGTTTTAAGGATGAGGACAGTGGTACTCGCTTTTATGTTAAGATATACTATTTCTAGTCTTTGTATTCTTTTCAGCAAATGTTACCATTTTTGACAGATCTATCCAAAAAGAATTATTAAAACTGTTCCAAATCTTAGTGCAATCAACTATATCTGAACTAAAAGCTAAGTTGAGAAGGTGATCAGAATTACCACTAATGTCTTATTTTATGATTCACAGCTTTGAGTTGGATGATGATTTCACTGCCATGTATAAAGGTTAGTTCCCATTCTGATCACTATGTTTCTGATGGAAACATTGCTGTGTGGCTGTACTAATTAAATTCTCTTCTTTGGTTTTTAGTTCTCGATGTGGTAAAGGCTCACAAGGATTCTTGGCCCTTTTTGGAACCTGTGGATGAATCTTATGCTCCTAATTATTATCAGATTATTAAGGTAGCTTCAAAAGTATACATTAGCCTCTGTATATGCTTGGGTTTGGGTTTCATGGTGCTTGTTGTTCTGCAGAGTCAGGTCTCTGGTGTACATCTGGCTCCTGAGCACCTTATACCAAAATAACGTTGCCTTTTAGGCACTATATGTTTGGTTATTCTAATATATTTTAATTAATTAAAGTTATATATCCCATTTTAGATCCCCATGGATATTTCAAGCATGGAGAAGAAATTGAATGGAGGTTTATACTGTACCAAGGAGGAATTTATAAATGACATGAAGACTATGTTCAGGAACTGTCGAAAATACAATGGGGAAAGTAGTGGTAAGTGGGAGGGAGTTTGTGCTAGATGTATTTTTTTTTTTTTTTTTTAATTTTTATTTATTTATTTATTTGTTTGCTTGTTGTGTTTGTTTGTTTCTTTATTCATTTTGTGGCTGGCTCAGCCTGCCCTGGTGGTGGCGCTGGCGCAGCATGTGGTGCCGGGGATCGAACTGCAGTCCCCGCAGTCGCCTGAGCCCTCCAAGCAGGCGCTTTAGACCACTGAACCATCTCGCCGGCCCCTAGATGTATTTCTATTCATTAGTATTTTCACAATAAAATGCCTTTCATGACAATGTACATTATCCAACTATGACCTAAAAGCCATCAGATTGACCATTCCACACTCTTAGCCAGGAGCTCTTTTCTATGCCACAGAACAACAGAGTGGAACAGGAAGTTACCTGGTCACAGATCATTTCTCAGCCTGCAGACCAGACTGGGCCTCAGTTGTCCCAGGCCTCATCACAGAAAGGACGAGACTAGATGAGCTCACTGTGCACCCTTCCTCTCTTACAGCTCTGGGATTGAATCTTGGCATACTAACAAGTCTGCCACTGAGGCACACGCCAGTTTGTTATTAAGTCATTTTGAGAAGACAGCATTGAAGTTCTCAAATATCAAACCATAAGTAGTCCCCAGTTCTAAAACTCAGGGTTACTTATAGACAAATTCAAATGCCTTGGTTTTTTTAAAACTAAGCAGATTCAATGATAGTATTTAATAATTTTAGTATTAAACTACATTTGTTCTTTGAGACCAAAGTCCTGGAGTCACTGTCTGGGCCACATAGGCTTGTGCTTCTGTTTACAGAAGCCATTCTCTTCATCTATTGAGCATAGCTCCACAAAGTAACAGAGCCCAGTAGTAAATTGACTATGTAGATGATGTGTTCTGTTATAATTCTACAGGAAATGTTTTTTTGTTTGTTTGTTTGTTTGTTTTGTTTTAATTTTTATTTTTTGTTGTTGTTTTAGTTATTCGGTACAGGGTCTCACTAGGCAGTTCAGACTTGCAGTGATCCTCCCAGTGCTAGGATTACAGGTGTGCACCACCACACCTGGTCTCAGTGGCAGGCTTAGCATGTGGTGCTGGGGATCAAACCCGTGGTCCTTGTGCTTGTCTAAGCAGGCACTTAGTCCACAGAGCTATCTCTCGCTGGCCCTGTGAATTAACTACGGAGTATATATACCTTACTTGTATTTATACCTGCAGGTCAGTCCTTTTGTTTTTCTTGCAGAATATACCAAGATGTCTGATAATTTAGAGAGGTGTTTCCATCGAGCAATGATGAAACACTTTCCTGGTGAAGATGGGGACACAGATGAAGAATTTTGGATTCGAGAGGATGAAAAGCGGGAGAAAAGACGGAATAGAGCAGGGCGGAGTAGTGGGAGTCATGTGTGGACTCGCTCTAAAGACTCTGAAGGGCCCAGCAGGAAACAACTAGTGGAAAACGGAGGAAAATCATTGCCCCCTGCGCGCCAGGCTTCGTCCACTCAGAATGATCCGAGCAGCAGTCCTGCACAACCCTCTCAGGGTGCAGGCACCACAAACGGCCAGGGCTTTGCCCGCCCTCTGCATTGTGGTGGGATGCCCAGCCAGGCCTCCCTTTTAAACCAGCCGGTAAGAGGGTGATCTTCACGCTGGTGAAATCACAAGGAAGGGCTATCCAGTTGGTACTTCCTCCAAAATCATTACATGGGTGAAAGTTTTTTCTTAATTCATTATCCCTTATTTCAAATCTTTCTCTTAATTATTTGAATCATGTGTTCTCAGGGTAGGCTAAAAATTGGGATTAAATAAAGGCTGGGAGTGAGAATGTGTACATACAGGGTCCCAGCTACTTGGGAGTCTGAGGCAGGAGGAGCTTGGGGCCTCTTTGAGCAACATAGCAAGACCTAAAGGGAAACCAAAACAAATGTGCTCTTTTCACATGTGTGACACACAGAAATACATATAGTGCATGAGCAGTATGTTTGTGAAGCATTAAGTTTCAGTAGTAGGTTGTCATTCACAACACAGTTGATGAAAGGGCCCTGGGTATGCCAGAGATGAATGGCTTAAAGAAAAAAACTTTTAATCTTTTTCCTGGCCATGGAAACTACTATAGCCAGGACTGGCTCTGCTCAGGTTGGTCATGTACTAGCAGTCCTTAGAGAAACCCTTGTTATCCACCCACTGTCAATCTGCCTTCTCTTTCCCACCTTCTTGCTCTAGAGGCCAGCAGTGGCTGGATCATTTGGCCCTCTTCAAGGAACAGAGCCTACCCATGTGTATGGCTCCTCTCAGGTCCCAGAAGCACACCCAGGAGAGTCCATGCAGCACCAACCCCTCTCTGTGCAGGTGAGCATCCAGGGCAGATGCAAGGTAGCTGGAGCCCCCCACACACACACAGTTCTGAGGGCTTTCCTTATTGATAAAGCACGTTACAGAGATCTGCCTTGCTGTAGGAGTCTGATTAACTTCAACCTCTGGTCTTTTCTGTTTGCCAGCCTACAGTTGGAATTGGCAGCCACCGAGGACCTCAGCTAGGTGCCCCAGAAGAAAAACCAATGTGTGGGGGACTCACACACCTTCCTAACATGAGGTCCCACCCTGCCTCTTTGCACCTTGGGCAGATGAGTGGCCCCAGTCAGGATGGAAACCTGTACGCTCCAGCTCCGTTCCAGCCAGGATTTATTCCTCCCACACATGGTGGGGCTACAGCTCGACCTCCTGACTTCGCTGAGAGCCCAGAAGTTCCTCCCAGCCACATGTATCAGTCATATAAGTACCTGAATCGAGGACACTGTGTTGTCTGGAATGGGAACCGTGGTGCTACCAACGCAGGACCCTTGGGGCCAGATGAGAAGCCCCCCTTGGGGCCAGGACCTTCTCACCAGCCTCGAGCCCTTGGTCCCATAATGGATTCCCGAGTGATGAGACCACCAATCCCTTCCAACCAGTGGCCTAAACAATCGAGCTTTCTACCTCATGGAGTTCCTTCCTCAGGATATATGCGACCACCCTGTAAGTCTACTGGACATCGGTTGCAGCCACCTGCAGCCCCAGCAGCAAGTTCTCTGTTTGGAGGGCCTTCCCCAGCCCTGCGGGGGATACACGGAGGGGACTCCATGATGGACAGTCCTGAGATGATCGCCATGCAGCAGCTATCCTCCCGTGTCTGCCCACCAGGTGTGCCTTACCACCCTCACCAGCCCACTGCCCCCCAGTTCCCTGGCCCTTTTCCACAGGTGGCTCACTCTACATCAGTAAGTGTGTCAGCCCCCAAGCCTGCCTCAGGCAACCCTGGGAGGACACAGGGTACCAGTGAGATGCAAGAGCCTGAAAATGACCAAGGTAAATTTTTTATCTTTTGACTATATTGGGTGTTAATTTATCGGCAATCATTTCACACAGAATGTGAAACCATATGTAAACTGATTTTCAGCCTTTCTTTTCTGAACAACTTGTGTTTGGGCTGGTATCATATTCCTTTTAGTCTAAAAAAATCTCAGTACTAGGGCTGGGGAGATAGCTCCATGGCACAAGTGCCTGCCTGGCAAGTGCAAGGTCATGAATTTGAACCCTGGTCCTGCAAAAAAAAAAAAAATCTCAGTACTACCCGCTTTGGTGGTGCACACCTGTAATTCCAGCAGAGGTAGCAGATTCTCTAAGAGTTCAGGGTCAGTTTGAGCTATGTACTAAGTTCAAGATTAGCCTGAATTACACAATGGAAGTTATTTTGTTTAGTCAGTAAGACCTTGTCTCAAAAAAACAAAAAAATAAAATTCTCAACATCATAATGATCTTTATAGGCCACAGAGATAGCTCAGTGGTCTAAGCTCCTGCCTAGGCAAGTACCAGGACCCAGGTTTGATCCCCGGTACCACAGGCGCACCAAGTAGCCACCAAGACAAGGTATGGTGGTGCACGCCTGTAATCCCAGCTGTGGGGAGACTGAAACAGGAGAACCACTAGAGTCTGAGCTGCATGGTGAGACCCTGTACCAACTACATAAAATTAAAAAATAGATAATTGTTACAATGATTGGTACTTACTGTGTGAGGAACTCCTTTTGAGACTTTTGTAAAACTTGCTTAATTCTCAGAACAAGTTTTTATGATAGCTATTATTTATGTCCTTATTCTCAGAGATGGAAAATCAGAGACACTGAGATACTAGATTGCTTGCTATCCAGCTAGTACATAGTGGAGCTGAGATTTGGGCCCAGACTAGATCAGTGTCTGCATTTTTTTTCTTTTGGTGCCTGGAATTGAACTCAGGACCTGTGCTTGCCAAGCACACACTTACACTGCTAAGCTGTATTCCTGGCCCCGTCACTGGCTTCCAAATTGACTAAAGTGAAAGTTGTCACTATGGAATTGCTCTCAGTCTGTATTTTTTCCTCCTTTTCCTTGGGAATATGCCTGTGTCTGCTAAGAATGATGACAGTGAAATCTAGCAAAGCTTTTTTCTTAGAAATGCTATATAAGGAAAGTAAAGATTAAACTGAGAGAAATAGGAAAAGACTTTGTGTAGTGGTGACTCCTAGGTAGCTATCTAGTATACAGTGTATGTTGTTTTCTTCAGTATGTGGCTGGGAAATGGAGATGTTTGTACTCACAAAAGGTGATAAAAATGCCTCAGGAAATTGACTTGACTTTGGGTGTTTCCTTTTTGAAAAGCCTTTGGTACACACTGACTCCACCAGAGTTTTCTAATAATGTTTTTCAGGTGGCATCTGAAGTTCAAGAGTTTAGAACACTCCTATTCATGACGTCTTACTTAAAGTCTGGTCATTACAAGGTTTTATGTTGACTAAATAATGAAAAATACTTTTTCCTTTTTGTTATACCACTTGTACCTTTGATCATTAAGGCCAGCTTTAATACACAGAAAGCTTGAGCTGTTTTGGTTCTTTAAGTGATTATGAAGGGCCGGCGAGATAGCTCAGTAGTCTTAAAGTGCCTGCTTAGGCAATCGCAGGGACCTGCAGTTTGATCCCTGACACCACATGTTGTGCCAGCCACACCCCCAGGACAAGCTGAGCCAGCCATAATATAAATAAATAAGGTCATTATGAATCCTTACTTTTGTCCTCGAGGATTATTACCAGAATCAAATTAAGATCTCACTTGAATTTTATCCTTAGATCGTATATGTTTGTCATATTACTGTGGTCTTATTTAAGGCCATATTAATATGTCAGTACTATAGTAAGATAAACTAAGACAATCAAAATTTTGAGATTAGTAAATCAATTTGATTAAGTTTATTAAACTTCTGTAGTAGACTAAAGATGGCTTTGTAAGTTTGTGGAGTTTTTGTTTTCTTTTTTGCTGTAGGTTTCTTGTCTTAAGCTTTCCAAACCAGGGATAGGGATGTAGACCATGTAGTAGAGCACATAGAAAACTCTGAGTTCCATCTCCAGTACTTTTAAAAAAAAAAAAAGACTGAGTAAATTTATTCATTCAGCAAATCTTGGCTAAGCCCCGCCCCCCCTCTTTTTTTTTTTTTTTTTTTTTTTTGGCAAGTACTGAGAATACTGTGAGAAGACACTCCTTGTTCCTGTGGAGTTCCTGTTTTAAAGGGCAGAATTTAGGCATCTGGCCTGCGTGCCCAGTGATGCCTAGTATTCTGCCACATTCCACATGTATGCGCGTGGAATCCATGAGCAATTAATTCATCTTGACCTCTTACTCATCTGACCTGACTGCATTTCATAGGAGGGAGGGCTGAGGAGATAGCTCAGTAGAATAGGCACTTGCCTGGGAAGCACAAGGTCCTGAGTTCAATCCCCAGTACCGCCAAAAAATAATAATAATAATCATGCATAGGAGGAGAGAGCTCATTAGCAGCTGTAAAGGTGCTAGATTCTACTTTTAGGTCTGCAAAAGGAGTTTGTAGGTCCCGGATCATGGCTCCTTTCAGGGACTCATAATATATAGCTGACCCCTGAAATGCCACATGTTATCTCAGCCCTGGCCCTTTTC
>PVKN010035415.1:0-11635 GCA_004027915.1 Capromys pilorides | reverse complement strand
AGAGTATACTAAGCAAGCAAAAGGACATTTACAATTCTCTATCTTTTCCTACAGAATGTTTTGAATGCCCAGTGAGCGTATAGATTTTCCTTTTATTCTTCCATTAATCCAGAGTTGAAGTTCCCACAATTTAGCATAAAAATTGCTATATAATGTTATAAATACAAAAATATGTACACTCCATGGATAATGAGATAGATTTCCAAAGGTAATCTCAACTGTGTAATTTCCACCTTACGTGTTGAGTTTAGAATTTAACTCCTCGTAAGATCTTACTCCCCTGTGTTCTCATCAGCCTGTGCTCTAAAGGTGACAAAAAGGAGAACTTTTATAGTATGCAAAAAAAATGCCTTGAAGAAAGTAAACACATTTTTTAGAAAACCTAAGCTAGCATTGGTTTTGAATAGCTGATACATACAAAAAAGTAGCACATTATTATCACTTACCTTGTCATTTTCTGAGACTAGCAGCACACCTTCAGGACCCCAGAGCGAATCAGCTTTATATAAGTAGTGAATTTCCTTAACAAATACCTGTATCTTAACCACGTCTCCTACCCACGCTTGCTCTGTTGCTGCTCACAGCATAGGTCATGAAAGCCCAAGCCAGGCCTCCAAAGGCCAACCCAAGTTTTCTCCTATCAGAAACAAAACAAATCTGTGTTTTTAAGTCTTTCACTTTTCGACAGCCCAGCAGGTTTGCTTTGTTTTGTGACAGTGGGTAGTTCACTTTTCTCCTGCTTGGAAATTATGCCAGAGATTTACATGTTCTCAAAGCAGGTTTAGAAATACGTAAGAAAGGACAAGCTGTGGCCATTTGGACAAGAAATTGAAAGTACTTTGGTGGAGGGGGATAAAGGGGAAGACTGCTGAGTATGTGGATCTTTTCATCCTTTGTAGAGCCTTACCTCGTGGTGACCCTACTTCTCTTGAATGGGTTATTTAGGAGCTTAATTCTTGGGTGTTGACAGAACTCCACCACTGTCTGCTGGGGCTCTCACTTTTTTGATGCATGTCCCCAAGTGGGGATTTGGAAAAGTGTTTGCTGGAATTAATCTTGAGAGGAGAAGAGAAGAGGTAAGAGGAGAAAAGAGCAGAGAGAAGGAGGAGATGGAGAGGGAGGAGAGCAGAGAGAGAGAGAGAGACAGAGAGAGACAGACAGAGAGAGAAACAGCTTATAAATGCAAATGGTATTTACTTACAGAGTTTCTGACTGTCTTTTTATATCATTGTCTCTTTATATGAAAGGTATGTGAGCCTACATCTTACTTTACCCATTGGAAATAATTCTTTCTGGCCACAGAGAAGCAGTCTATCAACCTGAATTAAAATGTGCATTTGACAGAGAACTATTTTTCTACATAGAAAAATCAGATGTTCCGGAAAGGAGCCAAGAGGGTACAGTCTGTTGCCAGGAAGAGTTCCATTCTTAGAGGACTTGGAATTCTTCACTCTGTGCTCCTAGGGACCAAGATGTTCAGCTCTGAGGGAGAAAGTAGCCTGGTGCCACGCAACTTCAGCTGACTGAGTCTGTCTAGCAGCTTGCAAAATTGGGGAGGAGAAGCCCCAGAGTGAGATCTGAGGACTGTAAATGGGCAGGGTGAAGAGCAGATCATTTCTGGATTCTTGCTGTGATTTTTGTCACAGTGAGCCTGAACACACTGAGGCTTTAATTCTCTACTAGTGGAATAAAAATAAGCTGTTTAACCTTTTAAGTGCTGGTAATTTAGAGAGGTTTCCCATTTTTAGTTCTGACACATAAGCTTCTGAAAAGCTAGCAGGATAGAAATGGCTAACGAACTAAATTTGGAACCTTAAAAAGGTCAGAGTAAATCTGGTGCTATCTTGTCTTTTTCTTCTTCCACAGAACGCGTGCTGTGGTCTTGGAAAATTTTGGAGAAGATTGTAAAAAGGACAAGTGATGACAAAACTTGAACTGTGAAATATTGTTATGGGAGATAAAAAAAGAATGAGACATCTCAGGCTGATGATTTTTGTAAATCTTGAAATTGGACTTTTGTAATGCATTGTTTCTCAGTGGTGATACGATTCTTCGAACAAGCACCAGAGCTATTTTAGCACTTTATGATTTTCCCTCTTGGCTAATAATCTGGGTTAATAACAAAACTATTATTAACTTAGGAGCTTCCTTCTGTTTAGCCAAATTTGTGTTTCTCCCCACCACTTGCATATTGGTAACTAGTGATACTTCTTTACGGTGTTTATCTCTTCTATTTAACTCAGGTTGTGAAGAAAATTGTCTTAAAATCATGGACACAGGAGGAATATGCCCAGCACAGCAAAGAATCTCCAAAAAATGGAAGCTGCTTTTTGTGGATCGGATTTACTTTTGTTTGGAGTACACAAAAACACCATACAATGGTTTCTCTCCTTAAGGATTTATAATTGAATTAGGCAGATCAAACTCAAAGAGGTGAACTTTTTGAAGAACCTTCTTCCAGTAGCAGCAATAACAACAATTATATTTAAAGAATGCAGTGGAAAGGAGCAGCCTTAGCTATTGGCAGGGGCAGAGGGCACACGTCCGTCTTCCAGCCTCTGTTCTATCAAATGCCACAATGCACACCGGGAACAGACCGCATGCCTCCTTAAACATACTCCCGCCGCCAGTCTCTCGCGCTCTGCCTGCACTCGTGTTGTCACAGTTGCTTCGAATGCTTTCCCTCACATTCTGCCTGTTGAATCTCTGCTCCTCAGCCATCTCACTCTGCGTGTCTACGCTTGAGCTGGTCTTGGTCCAACTTGTGTTGTAGTCACTTGCTTATGTGTCTTTCTTTCACACCACACACTGAGTCCCTGGAAGGTAGGATTGTTCTTTTATTTAGCTTTCGAGCTCATGCACTTAGTAGGGTTCCATGCCTATTTACTGCTTTCAACAGAACTGATTTATCTGTGAAGAAGTGGTCTCCAAAAGCAGAGGACCCAATTCACTGCATTGCGTTGAAGTAGTGGAACTGATCTGGCTGTTTTTTCAATTCTTCTCCTGTTTTCTCTGTACCCAACATGGCTGCTGTCCTGAGTCATTAATGGCCCATTGAGGGAACTGGAGAAGCTGCCAAACTGTGGCCATAAATAACTTTCCCTGTAGTAGCGTCTCCTTTCATTTCTCTTCAGTTTTATTACAGGGTGGATGGAATGGAATAACTGGAAATTTGCTTTTTCTGGAGCTAGCCCATTCTTGTGTGACTTCTGAAATCTCTTCTAACAAGAAGCCTTCCAGCCACTGTCATCACTTGCATCTTCCTCTAGGAGTTGAAGAATGACTTTCAAAAACATTTTCTTAAAAGTACAAGCAAAGGCACAGGCTATCCTTCTATACAGATGTCATTTTTCCTAGCGGGGAGGGGGGCAATACCTGGATAACCTTGCACTGTTGGTTGATCACTCCCTGAAGTTCTCTAAGCTTCAAGAGGACTAAAATATTCTCACTGTCTCTATTTACATCACCTCATGAGTTGGCTAACTGGTTTCATCTTAGTGGATTTTCTTCGGACTAAATAAAAAAAGATGATTTAATTACCTTTACTGTTTTACAAATGAGAGTTCCACATACTGATTCTTCCACCCAAGTGCTTTTCAATTTCTATCACAGGTCATTCAAATTTCTTTGGTTTCTTATGTGTGTGGTGAAAAAAACCCAATCAGATTCACTTTTTAAAAAAAAAAAAAAAAAACCTGCAAGTTTTGGCAGGACTGATTTTTTCCACATTTGAAATAAAAGTAAGAAAATGCCTTTGGGATTCCCAGCTTCTGAGAGAACTAGGGCATGTTCACATAAGAGCCAACATTTCTGTAATGTTAATGAATTGCACTGACTAGAAATTATTTTCATTGCAGTCATTATAATTCTCTCTCACCTTAATCCAAAGCTGATAGCTGTTATCAATTTGGAGGGATTATTACCAAAGGAAAAATGATTTATTTTGTGACCCACTTGAGGAAGGGGATACAGCTGAGGTGATCAAATGACTCCTGGATTACACTCAGCCATTACTGGAATGTCTCTTAGAATTTTCACAATGCATACCATTGGAGACATTGTTTAACAGAACATTAACTACAGTCTCGCTACTGCCAAGTGTTCTAGATGCATCCAGGTAGTCTATAATTAACGCACCTGCAGAGCTGCACAAAGGACTTCATACGCTGTCCATTTCGGCTGAGAGCTGCTGGAATGGCACCTCACAACAGGTGCAGCATGGGACAAGCACAAAAAGGCCAAGGTGTAACTAGAAAGCTCAGTGCCTTTCAGCAGGTGCTGACTAGGTGGAGATTTCTTTAGAGACAGAAGCATTTCATTTTGTGAAAGAGACAAAGTTGGATATGGTCAAGCTTGAAAAGCAGATAGGAAGCCTGGTGGCCTAGGAACCAGTTAGATTCGATGGAGAATTAATGGTGACACATAAGTGACTCAGACCAGCAGATTAGGATGCAGAAAAAGGGCACCAAGCCTGGGGTGCTAAGCGGGTTTCCAGAAATGATAATGAGTTTTATCCTCATCTTTATCCTGTCAACCTATATTCAATTTGACCACATTTCCAATCATCATCAAAGGATATATAAAACAAAGCCAAACAGAGATCATTATAGTTGATATTAATTTTAATGATTTGGGTCAAATTCTTGGGCTACTAGGTTATAAATACAGCTCATTCTGAATTAATTAAGCAGATTTATTTGAGACCCTCCAGGTAATTTTGCCACTATGTGTAGGACCCTCCAAAAACATTTATCTTGTGTAATGCTCACATCAACCATGAAAATTCAGCTCATAGTGGCATAAGGAGAGTCAGCATCCTAACATAGGTAGGAGTGACTTTGAAGCCAGCACCCTCAAAGCATAATTACACCTTTCCTCTTTGTTTCCTGGGCTCTGCCCCTGTGATTTCTCTCTTTCTCTTTGCACTGCCAAGCCCCTCCTCACCGAGCCCTTTGTCCTTAAAGCTCTCTCTCCTTTGAGCACTTTCATTTCTTTTCTTTTCCCTAGGCATGGATCTCCCACGCATTCAGATCTCAGCTTAAATGCCTGATTTCTTTAGCTTTGCTTTTCTAAAACCTTCATGAGTGCCTACTGAGTTTTCATGTTTTATTTTCTTCCTAATACCTCAATCTTAGCTTGCTGCACTGGACTGTGTATTGTCTGTCTTGCTTCACAAGAATGGAAGTTTCTGCAGGAGTGGGTTTTGCTTGCTTTGGTCACTGCTGTCTCCCCAGAGTGATGGAGCCTACTATTTTGCAGGCTCCTGGTAATAACACATGGACCTTATAAAATGTCATCTAATTCCTGGGTGGTAGCTTGATGTGCCGAAGAATGGAAATCTATTGATGAAAGGGTCCGCTCACTTTTAGATAAGGAAATGGAATGTTAGTTTTGAATTTGGAGATGAAGATAACATTGGATGAGAGTAAAAGAAGGATGAGAGAGAAGAAAAGGCCAAAATAAGCAATCATAATAAATAAGTAATATAAATAGTATGTACATTTAACAGATGTTTATTCAGTGTTAAATGAAATAAGATTCCATACATCTGCCTGCATTGTTTACTCTACAGGGCAATAATTATAGATATGTCTCTCTACACATAAAAGTATTCTTTTTTAAGCATAACATTATTATTATTATTATTATTATTATTATTTATTTATTTATTTGCTGATACAGGGTGTTACTACAGTTCAGACTCATACTCTCAACCTCGCCAGCACTGCAGTTACAGGTATGCATCACCATGCTTTGCTTTTGGTGCACCTGGTATTCCATGGCCAGCATGGCGTGCAGTATTGGGGATTGAACTCTGGTCCTTGTGTTTGCCAGGCAAGCACTTAGACAGCCGAGCTGTCTCCCCAGTCCATAAAAGTATTCTTATTTGCATGACAAAGCACACTATCTCCTTCACTGTGGGTTAAACCCTGTTCTAGACAATGAGAACTTGGCTTCACAGCCTAGGAAGAGACATCCAGGAAATCAATCATCCATCAATGGCAAAATCAGACAGTGAGGAATGTTTGTTCTTTAGTTTCCAAAACAGCTTCCTCAGGATAAACCCATTTGATCTTCTCATTAGTCCTATGATAGAGAAAACCTAGATTTGTCTTTTTTTAAAATGTATTTTAGTACAGGGACTACGGAGTCTCACTACACAACTTGGACTCATAGTGATCCTCCCGTTTTCAGCCTCCCAAGCACTGAGGTTACAAGCATGTGCCACCACATGCAGTCTCAGCATGCTTTGGGGGTTGGGGCCAGCACAGCAAGCCAGGATCACACTCTGTTCCCTGTACCCATCTAAGCAGGCTCTTTAGTCCACTAATCAATTTGGCCGGCCCTAGAATTGTCTTTTAAGGGAAAAGGAAACTTTGCTGAGAAATTAAGTGACTTGATCAAGCTAACTAGCACAGGATTTGGGACAAGAATTCAATCGCGAAAATGTCCACATTCTAGGGATGCATTAAAGTTTGTTCCAAAGAGTACAAGCATAAGAAAAATGTTATTTTATTTTATTTTTACCTTACCTAATGATTTTTAGAAGCTTTCTGGATAGTTTTGAAATTCCTCTCAGTGATACTATCATCCCGAGTTAGAATCAGAGCGACCTATGCCCATTGCTCTAGTAAAAAAAGATAATTACTTTAAAAAGGATTTCCTATGTACTTCTTTTTGGTAACTTTGCTTTGCCTTGATTAAACTGGACTTAAAACTTTAGCTCTGCAATTAATAGGATAATCATTAAATAAATGGAGCTAAAAGCCATGCTAGTGATCTCCAGCAGTGAAACTCCCCTCCCACAGTCGACCAGGCATCACAGGATTCATACCCTTGGATGTGCTCTGGCCCTTTGACTTGCTTTTGATCATTAAAATGCATGAAAGAAGTGATGTAGGATCTCCTAAGCTAGGTAAATCAAAACTTGGCACCTTCTTCCTGGGTCTCTTGATGCTCACAAAGGGAGAAGCCAGGTGCTACATAGCAAACCTACTACATTCAGATCCCCATAGTGCAGGGAAGTATCTGTTCTGTGGACAGATAAGTTGTAAAAGAGAGAAGGACAGGGTGGCTAGTCTCCAGCCTGCAGCCTTCTTTGATAAGTTGCCCAATTTGAGAGACCATCTTAGATAAGAGCTGAGACATCTTCATTTGACTCCAGCCCTCACTTCCAATCCTTATAACTGCTCTAGAAACCTCTCTATGTTACCCCATAGAGCTGAGAAATGTAATGAACTTTTAGTTTTAACCACTAAGTTTTAGAAATGGCGATAAATTATTGAACAAGAGAATTCAATTGATTAAATTAAATGCGATTACATCGTGCCTCAACTTATTGCTGGCTTTGTGATGGCCACACCACAGACTACCTGACACTTTGTGACTGAGTGTCTCCATTTTCAGTGGGCTTCATAACACCTGCTTACAGAGTTGTTATGGGAATTTATCTAATTTATTCCATGAAAAGCAGAGCATGGGAATAGAAAGCATTCCATAAACATTAGCTATTATTGCTACTAAATATGTTTCTGGGTAAGTTTGTTGCCCAGTTCAAATTTATTTTTCTCTAATGTTTTATTGGTATTGAAAGAAACTAAGAATCACATTTGCATACTTCTCAGTCACTTGGGAACAAAAACAAGTACTGGATTCTGAGGGAACAAAAATTAAAAATCATAATAAGGCAGGAATTCCTAAGCCAGGGATTCATTCTGGGAGAGTTTCCACCCTTGGGTAATATTAGTGCACAAGGTTAATGTGAGGACTCAGTGAATTAAAGAATGATAACACCTCGAAACAGTGAGTACTCTGTATATTGCATTAGTATCCTTATTACTGCTAATCTTGCATTTTTCTCCGCAAGAACTACTGGACCGTTTTTCCATCATCCCTTTAGAGACCAAGTGGTCTTCCCAAATGCACAGGATACTGATTCCCAGCTTAATATGGACTGTAAAGCGGCTCCTTGTGCTGTTTTTAAGTTCCTTGACCTCCATAAGCTCTTTTTAGTGATGCTCAGAAGCTGGAACAGTTGAGTTTCAGATATAGATTGGAGAGCTTCCTCACTAACTCCAATAAAATAGCTCAGAGTTTGGCTCTCACTTTTAAATACTATGCAGATGGTGCTGAACCCCAGCCAAACTGGCGGCAACTTGATTTCCTCTGGTGAGTGCTGGTAGGGTGTCCACAGAATGGCAATCATCCCCATCTCTTCTCCCTGTTCTCTCTCTCTCTCTCTCTCTCTCTCTCTCTCTCTCTCTCTCTCTCTCTCTTCTCTCTCTCTCCTCTACACACACACACACACACACACACACACACACACACACTGTATTTTTCCTACCAGCCTGAGTCTTTTTTAAAATAACGACAAGAGCAGAAATAATTAATAAAATCTTTGGTTTCCTGCCTGAACTTGTACTTATGTTAGCTATCTCATCGTGTGGAAATTTTCACTTCAGCGTCAGATCAATAGCATTCGCTTTGTGATTCCCCACTGCTAGGAGAGAAAATGCTCGCAAAAGGAGATCTAAGGAGCTTCCCACCAATTTAGAAGAGACAGAAGAAAAGACACTCTGTGCCAGCTGTGAAAGAAGCTCTTATATGCTGATAGGAATGTTATGAAATATCTGTAAATTTGGAGCTTGTTTTCAGGAGCTGTAAAACCTAACCACATGGAGTGGATTTTTGAACAGTCTTAAAATAAACATAAACTAAGCTTTGATAAAAAGACCTTTTTTTGTTTGTTTGATTCACTGTTATCCTATAACAGTGTGATGTTTTTGCATACAATGATATTGTAGACCCAGAACGCTCACAGAGTAAGTCCCTGTAAATATGACAAAGATACACCCATCGTCGTCGTATGAAGGGCCTGGAAGTGACAACTCCCTAATATGCAAAAGAGTCAATCTTTTGATCTGCATCTCTCAGGCCCTGTAAGTAAATCTCTGTGTAGTTGCTATCGTATTTTGGTGTCTGATTTTTAGATTGACACAGAAAATTTAGGAGGCTGTATTCTTATGCTACTGCTGGAATCAGAAAGTGTCAGATTTGAAATAGACCTCAAAGGACCACTGAGTACAACCTCTCTCATTTGGTTTCAAAACAATTTTTAGTCTTCAGAATGGATTTTTCTTCACAGGTCAAGCATTTTATTATCTTGCATCAGCTATTTAATTTCCTTGGAACTCAGTTTCCACACCTGTGAAATGAGCATTATAATTCCCACCTTGCTATCTTCGGAAAATGGGTACAAGCATATTTACCATCTGGCCCCACACACTGTAGGTGCTCAAAAAATAGTTTCAGTGATCATTTTTTTCCATAAATGAACCATACCAGAATTGCATTGTCTTCATGGGGGCAGGGAGTAGAGTCTTTCAGCAAATTTTCATTATACATTTAGTTACTTTTTGGAAGGAAGAGTTTTATCAAAGTAACACATATACATCTGCCAAAATAATGCATATAATTTGTTGCAGGTTATAAAATTCAAAGTAACAATCACAGCCATCCCCATACTTAATGTACAGAAACAAGATCAGGCATTCTCATTTACATTGTGATATATCAGATTGAACACCTCCTGTCAAATCAGCATACTCAGCTTATTGTTTTTGACTTCTTTTATCCCTAATATTTTGAGTTCTATTTTTGCTATATACTGTTGCATTATATAACATATGCTTTTATTGATGACATTTATAATTTAAATACACCTATGCATCTGCTTTTTGGTTTGAAATTTGACAATATTTCCTTACTCTCAGACTGAAAGATGAGAGTCATTTTGTCCTGTCTTGCCATGTTTCTCAATCTGCCAGCTTTTACTTCTACAGTCTTGGGGCTGGTGACATATTTTATCCTATAGTAGCAGTCAAATTTCTAGGATCTTCTGCGATGGCTTACAATTTTAGAAATGTGTGTGTAGAATATATATATATATATATATATATATATATATATATATATATAATTTTTCCACCTGAATTTCTTTCTTTCTTTCTTTCTTTCTTTCTTTCTTTCTTTCTTTCTTTCTTTCTTTCTTTCTTTCTTTTGCAGGACTGGGGTTCGAACTCAGGACCTTGCACTTGCCAGGCAGGCACTTGTGCTGCGGAGCTATCTCCCCAGCCCTTGAATGAATTTCTTAAGGTTGCATTTATATCTCTTTCTTTAGGTTTAATGACTCAAATCTATAGAACATCATTGTTGATAGCACCAAGATCAAGCGGAGTTTCTTTCCTTATTTTTCCATTAATGGCCAAATTTTAGGATGTTGACTCTTCTTCTTTGTTGTTTTTGTTCTTGGAACTATGCCTTACATTTGAATCCCACCAAATCTGCTAGGCCACCTGCCTTCTCTCCAGTTCTTCAGTCCTGCCATCCTCCAGGGCTTGTCTACACTTCTGTAATGGGTCTGTAATTTAGTTCCTTAACTTACTGAAATTTACCTTCAACTAACTTTCTAAGAAAGGTGACAGGGTTTACCTTCGCTGAGCCCATGCATGTATATAATTATTTCACTTCCTTCATACTGGATTGATAGTTTATCTCCAATGGAAGTCTAGGCAAGAAGTAATCTTCCTTTAGAACATTTAAAGGAAGTGTAATCTAGTAACCTCCAGTGTCACTGATATAAAGGCTGATATTCTTGTGACTTTTTTTCCATTGTGGCCACATATTGTTGTTTCTAAGACCATTGAAGGTCTTGTCTTTCTTTGGTGTTCAAATTTTTCAAAACTGTGTTAGTTCTAGAACTTTCATTATCCAATGTAGTGGACTCTCACTAAACAAACACAATCTGCATTGGTCTGGGAAAATATTATTATTATTATTATTATTATTATTATTATTATTATTATTATTATTTTCAATACCAGAGATTGAACTCAGGACCTTGCGCTTGCCAGGCAGGCACTTCTTCTACTGAGCTATCTCCCTGGCCCCCTGGGAAAATATTATTATTTCTTTGATAGCTGTTCCCTTTGTTTCTTCCATTCTTTCTTCCTAAGAAGACACAGTATGTAGCATACAGCAAATCTATGCATTTTCTCTTTGTCATTGCTTTATATATGGTAATATTTTCTTGATTTTTAGAATTTAAAATGTTTTTCTAGCTAGTTTTCATTTTTCATAGCTCTGATGTGTTCTGTAGCTGAGCCTTTTTCCTTTAAAATAATTCATGCTTTGTAAATATAATGTAGTGTTCAACATTCTTGAACATCTATTTGATTTTTAAATGTCATCTGCTATTGCCTGAATTATCTCATGGGGACGTTTTGTTCACTAAAGTCTTTCTCTTCTACACTACTAATTCTCCTCTCAAGTCTTGTTTTGCACAGGTCTATTTTAAAAAGAAAAACCAGTTACAGAAGGGTATGGGGGGTCTTCTACTATCTTTGCGTGGATCCCTTTTTCCATCAGATCTCTCCTGTAATTAATTGTCAGTGATGCATGAAGCAGAGTAGAGTGGAGGTAATATGTGTCCTTAGAAGCCTCACTTCAGAATGGGTACAGCTTGTCTGACCTTGTCAGATACAAAACTTACATGTTTTGTTATATAAGTCTTGCTTTAACTTGGCCTTAACCATCCAGCAGAAAAGTTTAACCATGAGGCATAAAAAGCAAAGTC